>PITA01009367.1:0-78276 GCA_004023965.1 Spilogale gracilis
AAAAAAAAAAAAGTCAATGTGAAAATGGTAAGAAACTAAAGCTATACAACTCTTACAAAAAGACATAGGGGAAAATCTTCAAGACATTGGAGTTGGCCATAATTTCCTACATACTACACCAAAAGAATAGGCAATAAAAGAAAAGAACAGATAAATTGAGCTTCATCATAATAAAAACCTTTATATCAAAGGACAACTCAGAGAATAGAAGAAAACACTGGCAGATGACATACCAGATAAACATTCAGAATGTATAAAGAACTACTATAACTCAACAACAACAAAACAAATTTTTAAATGGGCAGATTGCTTGAATAGGCATTTCTCCAACAGGTACCTATAATGACAAATAAGCATATGAAAAGATACTCAAAATCATTAGTCATTAGGAAAATGCATATCAAAACCACAATGAGAGGGGCGCCTGGGTGGCTCAGTGGTTAAGCCTCTGCCTTCAGCTCAGACTCCCAGGATTGAGCCCCTCATCAGGCTCCCTGCTTGGCAGGAAGCCTGCTTCTCCCCTTCTCCTTCTCCCACTCCCCCTACTTGTGTTCCCTCTCTGGCTGTTTCTCTCTGTCAAATAAATAAAATCTTTAAAAAAAAAACACAACACAATGAGATACTACGTCATATCCATTAGGATGGCTACAACCACCACCACAACAACAAAACCCCAGAAAACAGCAAGTGTTGGTGAGGACGTGGGACCCTCATGTTTTGCTGGTGGGAATGTACAGAAATGCAGCTGCTTTAGAAAACAGTCTGGCAGTTCCTTAAGAGTTAAGCACAGAATTACCATAGGACCCAGCAGTTTCATTTCTATCCAAAAGAACTGAAGGAACCGACTCTTGATTTCAGCTCAGGTCTTCATCTCAGGATCATGAGACTGAGCCCCATGTTGTCGGCCTCCACACTGGGTGTGGAACCTGCTTAAAATTCTCTCTCCTTCTGCCCCACACCTGCCTTCTGCCTCTGTATAAATAAGTAAATTAATTAATAATAAAAAAACTGAAGCCAGGCAGTCAAACAGAACTGTGTATACCAATGTTCATAGCATTATTCACAAAAGCCGAAAACATGGACACAATCCTGATGTTGGCTGAACAGATGAATGGATAGATAAAATATGGCATATACCTACAACAGAATATTATTGGGGCAAACACAAAAGGTGTGTGTGTTCCACTTACATGAAGTACCTACCCTAGGCAAAATCAGAGACAGAAAATAGAATAGAGGTTACCAGAAGGTGAGGGAAGGAAGAAATAGAGTAATTCAGCAGGTACAGAGTTGCTGTTTGAAATAATGAAAATGTTCTGGAAATAGAGAGTGGTGAAGGTTGCACAACATTGTGGATTCAATTAACACCAATGAATTGTACACTTAAAAAATGGTTAAAATGGCAACTTTTGCATTATATATATTTTACCACAATTTTCTAAAAGCTAAAAACAAAGAATTAGTGTAGGATTGTAATTATAACTCAAAATCTGTTCAGTACAAACTATGTTTGCTTTTTATTTATTTTTAAATAAATCTCAATTAGACCTTTAATTTAACATGTACTATTAAATATTCACCATTAACTGTTAAAGGACTTTTTTTCTGGCAGTGACTTTCTGCAGACCATTTCTGCTCAACCTATATATACCCTTTAGTCTTCCCATTCTTCCTATGCCTGCCTGGTTGTATTCATGCAAGGTGAGTTTTTGCCTGTACCTGCTTGTGTCCATAAGCCTCACATAGCTGAATGTAGACACTGGGTATGAGGATCAGAAAGAGGAGACAGGACAGCCCACAAGGCCAGCTGTCCCAGATGGCCGTACACGGGATCAACTGTTTCCACTGGGGCACCTGAGGACAGATGCCTGGGGCAGGGAGCTGGCAGAGCTGGTGAGCATGGGCATGTGGCAGTCAGCTGTGCAGGAATGCGTGAGGGCACACAATAGTGCCCATGACTGAGTGTTTGCAGGTGCTTGACCCTTGGGGCTGTTCTAGCATCCAGGCTGTAAGGTGAAGAAGGCCTGCAAGGAGCAAGGAACCCCAAGGCTTCAACCTGCCCAACATCGGGCCACCTCCATGTCACAGCACCCTTCCCTCATGTCTTACCTCTGCCAGATCGCAGGGAGAAGCTCAGGGTGCGCTTGATGCCCTCACAGTTGCCCGGGTCTTCGTTGATGATACCTACATTGGTGTTCCAGGTGGTCCAGTTGACCTCATCCACCCTGCAGGACAAAGAGACAAGGAAGCTAGGAACTGATGACCCAAGCTTCCCATGTTGAGGTCTTAATGCTAGAGGTCAATCCCAAGAAGCCCTCAGACCAAAATGGGGAGACATAGCTGATAGGAGGAGGGCCAAGAGGGGCATGCTATTTGGACACCACCCCCAAATCAGTGTTCTCTGACCACTTCCTGAAGCCCATGGACTTTAAATGCTGGATTCCTGGTTCTGACCCTGATCACGGGATGACCCCTTTTAGACACCTCATTTTCCAGTAGGTCTCCTATGCCCACAGTAAGTCCTTGATGCACACAGCTGAGTCTTGGGGTAGCCCCTATACAGACCTACAGCTGGCCTTGGGAGAGGTCCCTATGTTCATGACTGGTCCCAGGAAGCCCTAAGGCAGATTTCTGTATCCACAGCTGGCTCCAGGTGAGTCCCTTAGGCCCACAAAACCCCAAAATGTCTTCTGTACCCATAGCTGGCTCTGGGCAGATCCCTGATATCTAGAGCTAAGCCCCTGAGCTCCCTAAGTTTGATTTCCTGCTTGGACATTACCTGAAACACCACCTGTAGTCATCCTTGCCATCAGGTGTGTACCCCACTTGCAACAGCTTGCCTGAGCGGAAGGCCTTCCTCATACACTTAAGGAAGCTCTTCTCTGTGTCCAGGATGGTGATAGCTCTCTGTGAGAAGACAGAGAGAACAGAGGGGCAGAGGGATTATCCCAGGGCTTCCCTTGGCTGCCAGTGGGGCTTCCAAGATCAGCCTCTCCAGAGTTTCTCCCAGCCCTAGGGACCCTAAGCTGGACTTCTAGTGCCTTCTATGTCAGGCGCGTTTCTGCAGCTTGGCAGGTACATACTCCAAGCTCAGCCCCTCCAGCCCAGACCTGCCCAGGGACTGCTGCTGCCTGCCAGGTCAGATCGGGGCAGGACCCCTGTGAGTGATGTGGAGTGTCCAGTCCCAGACTTGTCCGTGAAGTGCTCACACAGGGGTAGATAGTGTCATCATTAAGAGCAGGTCCACGGGATGGGACTTGACTGTGCTACTTATTACAGAGTCCCCGACTTATGATGGTTCGTCTTAATGATTTTCAACTGTATGATGGTACAAAAGCAATACGCATTCAGCAGAAACCATAATTCAAGTTCTAAATGTGGATCTTTTACTAGGCAAGCAAAATATGGTACAGTCCTCTCTCATGATGCTGGGAGTTCCCAGTCAGCCATCCGATCACAAGGGTCAACAACCAGTACACTTACAACAACTCTGTACCCATATAGCCATTCTTCTTCTCACTTTTATTATAGTAGTCAATAAATTTCATGAGATAACCAGTACTTTATTATAAAATAGGCTTTGTGTTAGATGATTTTTGCCTAACTGCAGGCTAATGTTAAGTGTTCTAAGCACACTTAAGCTAGGCTGGGCTAAACTGTGATGTTCAGTAGGTTGGGTGTATTAAATGCATTTTTAAATTATGGTGGTTTATTGGAATGTAACCCCATTGTAAGTTGAGGAAAATCTGTAGTTACCTTGTACACAGATACCCAACTTCTCTATGCCCCAGCCCCTTTATCTAAAAACAGGAACAGTAATGGTAGCCACTTGAAAAGCATTGCTGTGAGAATTAAGTGAGAGGATGTAAAACATTTACAACAATACCTGATACAGAGTCAATGCTACTTAATAAGAATGACAATTTATTATTAGGTGGGAAGGTAGATGTGAATCAGGTGCCTCAAATATACAGCTGTTAGAGCTCACCCCATTATAGGTGCTTCCCCCAAGTCTGGTCTCTGGTGCCCACCCTAGACCAAGCTTCTGTGAGGCAGGCACCCCATGGGGCTGAGCCCTCCATCTCCTGCCCCTGGGGACTGCCGAGCCACAGTGTCTGTGAAAACCAGTTGGTGATGCTTAGGAGAGAAACCTGGAAAGAGGGGCCACTAGGGAGTTGACTGGGGGAGAGGCTGCTGCTTGACCCCCCAGGCCTGCCTGGGCTCTCTGCCCTTTCTTAATCCCTACAGCCGCTCACACATCTAGCTGTGTTAAGCAGCAAACAGAGCAGCGGACACCCTCTGGCTGCATTCACCCCACCCACTGACCCACCTGTAGCTTCCAGATGTTCTTGCTCTCCTGCGCGATCTTGTTGACAGTCTCACCCATGAGGGCAATGAGCATGTTGAGCAGAAGGATATAGGTGAGAATCACATAGGCCAGCAACAAGATGATGAAGACAGCCTTGAAGTCATAGTTCTCGGTGAACTCCAGATCCCCCATACCAATGGTGAACTTGAAGAGCTCCAGACATGTGGAATACAGGCTGTTGTAGGAGCTGTCAGGAGGCCGGCAGCCAGGCCCTCGCCACCTGTGCAATGTGGACTCAGCTGGCACAGAGTTATTCTTCCCATCCTCAATCAGTGTCACCACCGCTAGAGAGGATGGGGAGGGACAGGTGCAGCTGGACAGAAGCCAAGACAGAGCCACCAACAGACACACCCCTTATCCCAGGATGGGTCAGCAGCAGAAATACTGCTTGGCCATAGCACACTTCTTTGTGAATTTAAAAACAGGGTAACAACCCTCTTCTTCAGAACTATCAGCAAACTGTTGTAGTATAATTGATTCTTGAACAACATGGGTTTGAACTGCATGAGTCCACTTACACAGACTTGTTTCAATAAACACAATGCAGTACTGTAAATGTATTTTTGGTGTGATTTTATTAAAAACATTTTATTTTTTCTAGCTTGTTTTATTATAAGAACATAGTATGTAATATACATAACATACAAAATATGTGTTAACCAATTGTGTGTTATTGGTAAGGCTTCCCAATCAGCAGTGGGCTATTATTAAAGTTTTAGGGAAGTCAAAAGTTATTTGCATACTTTTTTGACTGTGTAGGGAGTTGGTGTTCCTAATCCCTCTGTTCTTCAAGGGTCAGCTCTACACTGTTTAATTACAATAAGATTTTTATCATAATCTGCTAGAAAAAATTGTTAAAATAAACATGCAAATCTATAGATACAGTGTGAATACAGTCACCTCTGTGCAGCACACAAACTGCTGAACTTTACATGTAAGTTCTGAATCCACACCCAGCTTCTCAATCACACCCTGTCTGCCTGTATCCCTTTGGAGGGTGACCCAGAGCTAGCTAATTCCAGAATGATAGGGACTAAGCAGCTCAGAGCAGAATAGCCTCTTGCTTGCATGCAACACCTTTCTTTGGGAAATATAACCTGGAGCCAGAGAGCTTCTGTAGCAGTTGTGCCTCATGGTTACTGCATATCCGGTCTCCATTAACCCACCTAGCCAAGTCCCTTCATACCAGGTGCCGGACAGAGCCCACACCCACCCCTATCGGTCAAAACTCCTAGTCAAAGCCATCCATAACTCCAAGACAGAGATTCCAAAACAGGCTGTGGGATGGGGACAGGGGAGGATGTGCATGTGAACCCTGTAACTGCAGGGCTCAGATGAGGGTCAAAGCAGAACCAGGGCCCAGAAATTCTGTGGTTGTGTCAGAAGGGCACAGGGACCAGCTTGGAGAGGCTCCCAAAGACGATTACTCAGACAATCTCAACATCAAGACAGATGGTAATAGTAAAGATTATGACCTATTTAACAAAGTGCGAATCCATGAAAAAGAAACAAAAAACCAGAAAAGAATCTGTGGGGCACACTGAGGTACATAATAAATAAATGTAGGAGAATGGAAAGTTCCTCCCTACAATAGAATGTCAGCTAATAAATGTAGAAGGAATGACAGAGTTAGAAAATCATCACCTGGTACCTATTAGGATTAAGTGATTCAAGTGAGAATCATCAGTGGATGTTAAAACTACCAACTGAATGTCTGATGAGAAACAGGATATTTACCAAGTCTCAAGCATCTCCTCACAAATGACTTATTGATTTTTATTGATTCCAAACGGAAAGATAATTACTTGACAGTAATCTAGCAGACCCATCAAAACCAACTAATTAAAGTTAACATCACCAGAAATGGGCTAAACAAATATTATGGGACTCCTAATACAATACACTGAGGAAGGCACACATTACTTCCTTGATAATCTGATTAAAAATGCATACTTGAATCTAATTGTGAGGAAACATCAAATAAATCCAAACTGAAAGACACTGTAAAAACAAGCCTTTACTCATTAAAAATGCTAAGGTCACAAAAGACGAGGAAAGACTGAGGAACCAGTCCAAACAAAAGAAACTAAAGAGAGCTGGCAACAGAACATAATGAATGATCTGGGATTTTTATTTCTGTAAAGGACATTATTAGGACAATTGGTGAAATGTGAATAAGGCTGGTGGATTGGCTAATAGTACTGTATTGATGTTTATTTCCTTATTTTGATCATTATACATTGTTTATGTAAGAAAATATTCTTGTTTTTAGGAAATGCAGACTTTATCCAGTGGTAAAGGGCTGATCATGTCTGCAGCTTACAATTTTTTTTATTATGGTGGTGGTGGTATGCACACACATGTGTGTGTGTCAGGAGGGCAGGGAGAGAATGTGTTTTTAAAATGTGGTAAATTTGGGGGAATCAGGGTAATAAGTAAAGAAAAGTTATTTGCATTATTCTAACAAGTTTTCTGAAAATCTGAAATAATATCAGACTTTAAATTTAAAAATTGGCACCTGGGTGGCTTCATCAGTTAAGTGTCAATTATTGATTTTAGCTCAAGTCATGATCTCAGGGTTGTGAGCTCAGGATCTGCCCTGGGCATGGAGCCTGCTTAAGATTCTCTCTCCCCTTCTCCCTCTGCCCCTCTCCTGCTTGCTTTCTTTTTTTCTCTCTCTCTCTGAATTAATTACTTTAATTAATTAATTAAAAATAAAAAGTAAAAAAATACTAAGCCAAAATGCAGCTACATGATAGGTAAGCAGCATATCTCTAAAATTGCTTACAATGTTTTATGAATTACGTTTCCAAGTTCTCCTGCTCATTTCTCTGTGTTCTTTATTTTCCAACTCTGTCACCTGCAGATACACACTGCAGTGGGCCTCTCCCCACCCAGCCCCTGCAGAGCCCTCAGGAAGCTGAAGTAAGCAGGATCTCTGCCCACCACCAGCCTGAGCAAGCCCATTACCTGTGGAAAACCCGAACAAGAAAACAAGGTAGACAAACATGAAGCGACACAGGTCTCTCAGGATCATCTGCAGGAGAGAGCAGGCTTGTCAGTCCCAGGCAAGGCCAAGGGAAGAGTCAGGACTATGTCGATCTGGGGGTTACTCTTGAGCCCAAGCAGAGCTGGAGAACATGCAGGAGGGTTTGGTTTGGTGGTTTTTGGTTCTGGGGTCATGAGGAAGTCATCCGCAGCTCCCCCCTCCTTGGATTTGTTCTGGTGAGAGAGGGGGGCTTGGTATGTAGAGGGGTCAAGTTTCATAGACGCCCCCAAACCTGGGTCAGGTCCAGATAGCCTGATTCTTAAGGAATTCACTGGGAAAGTGGGTCCTGAAATAAACCAGCACCTCCCTAGACATGACAGAGGATGGACAGAGTTTGTAGGCCATGTCCCACATACCCATGGTATTGACAAGCTCTGTGGAGAAACTACTTGGACACTGACACCCACCTTCTCAATCATAACAGCATAGATGCCCATCTGCTGGAAGCCGCGGGTATAGTAGAGCATGTTGGTCCAGCCCATGGCCAGGGAGAACACCATGGAGGCCACGTACTCCTTGTGGTGGCAGAAGTACAGCACCACGGTCCCCAGCATGAACAGTGACTGCACAAAACTGAAGGTGAAGGAATAGGAAGCTCTGTTGTGAGCCCCCAGGAGACCCGGCACCTCCTCAGAAGCACAGACCATGGGCTGTGGTAGGAGGTAGGGTTGGCTGTCCTGCCTTCTTTAGCCCATGATACTCAGTGGGAGCAACAGCGACCCCAAGAGGGAAAAGCTTGGTTAGGGTGGTACAAAATCATTCTTTATAGAAAGCACAAACATGGAAGGGGCAATTAGGGAAAAAACATCTAAAAAGGCAATAAAGAAAACAGGCTGAGAAACACTGCTTTAGCAATAAGGAGGCGCAGGCCATGTGCTCCTGAAAAAATCACAAGTGGAGTCTGCTGGTCACCCCTCAAACTCAGAAGCAGAGCCAGGAAAGATGTCCCTCAGCAACTTGGCCTGCTGGGGGCTGCCTAAATAGGATCCATGGATAAGGTAGTCAATCTGATAATCCTATGTCAGAGTCTTCCCAGTGGTCCCTTCTTTACATATTCATCCCAGGTCTCCTTGTTCATCATGGGCTCCTCCTGAAAGTTCCCCCCAGCTACCTTCACACTGCAGACCACACTGACAACCTCAACTCCTATTTGTATGAGAGAACCCAGAAAAAATTACCACTGTGTTGATGTGAGTCTACGCCAGTAGACTGGCTCATCAGTCAGAATTCTACTGCAAAGGAAAACCATTCCTCTGTGTTTGCAAAACCTTAGCCAAAATAAGAACTGACACCAGTTGAAATAGGTAAAGAGTTGCCTTGGGTGGCAAATGGAGCCCCCACATATGAAGTTGGGAAGCAGTGGACAAATGGAAACTGACTTAGCAGATACAACAAAACCATATCCAAATCTGTAGGTGGAGAGGCTGAGAACCAATTCATTTGATCAAGAAGTCTCAAAAGACTTGGAGACCTCTGGAGGAGAGATGAAAAGACCTAAAATAAAAAAGAGTGGAGATTTCATCTCTGAAGAAGATAAAACAGAGGATCTTTAGACCCACTTTCATCAAACAATAGTGAAAGGATTGGTATTTTACCAAAAGCAGGAGACTATAGGATTTTTATATAATACAGATTACAGAAATCCCTCTTTTCCACTCAGTTCTCAGAAATATGGCATCCAGACTTCTTCCCTTCAAGTAGAAGACTGAAAAGATGCAATCAACTAACTTTGGATATTCTCCAATAAATAGCTCACATAGACTAGTTCATACTGAAGCTAAAATTTGATAAGCCCTTTTCATGCATTAAGAGCTTCTAGGGGCATCTGGGTGTCTCAGTCAGTTAAGCATCTGCCTTCAGCTCAGGTCATGATCCTCGGGTCCTGGGATCAAGCCCCACTTCAGGCTCCCTGCTCAGCTGGGAGCTTCCTTTTCCCTCTCCCTTTGCTGCTCCCTCTGCTCATGCTTTCTCTTGCTCTCTCTCCCATGCTGTCAGATAAATAAAATCTTTTAGAAATCTTTTTAAAAGAGCTTCCAACCAGTTTTTCAGTCCTCCACTCTTACTCATGAGCAGATATCAAAAAATTTCAAATGTCTCCTAACATGAAAGACAGAACAAAATAAGAAAATGGGAAACAACTACTTGGAGAAAATAAAACCTATGCAAAAAGAAGAAAAATTTACCAAAAACGATTTTAATAGTCTCAAAAAGACAAAAGAAGATTGTATCAATGAAACAAGAATAGAATGCTATAAAGAAGAAAACAAGAAATTTTAAAAGAGTATTTAGAAATTAAAAACATGGTATAAAAACAATAAACTCAATAGAAGTGTTGGAAATTAAAGTTGATTTGAACCTTCCAGAAAGAAGAGACAAAGATAAAGAGATAAAACGCAAGTGAGAAAATATAAGAACTGGTTCAGACTAGGTCAGGAAGTTCAATATACATATCACAGGGTTCCAGAAGAGAAATCAAGAAATAAAAGATAAAATTTCCAGGGGCGCCTGGGTGGCTCAGTTGGTTAAGTTTCTGCCTTCGGCTCAGGTCATGATCCTGGAGACCCTGGATTGAGCCCCACATCGGGCTCTCTGCTCGGCGGGAAGCCTGCTTCTCTTTCTCTCACTCCCCCTGCTTGTGTTCCCTCTCTGGCTGTGTTTCTCTCTGTCAAATAAATAAAAATATTTTTTTAAAAAAAAAGATAAAAATTTCCAGATTGATAGAGCCCCCGAAGTGCCCAGAATGTTGGATAAAAACACATCCACATCAAGACACATCATTAAGTTTCAGAACATTAGGAACAAATAAAAGACACTACAGATTTACAAAGAGAAAAACCAAACCAGGTCTTAAAGGAGGATCCAGAATCAGAATGGTTTTGAACCTGTCATCTATAATACTGGAAGCAAGGAAACAATGAAGAAATATCTTCAAATTCTTAGAATTTTATACTCCACCAAGCTATCAACCAAACATGAAGGTATATAATTTTTCAGACATGCCAGATTTGAAATACATTTCACTCCCCCCTGCCCTGTCTTCTCTTTTTGGCTAAAGGGTGCCTTCCCCCAAACAAGGGAGTGAATCAGTAAAGAGGAAGACAGAAGGTTAAGAAAATAAGGGATCCAAATCAGGAGAGAAGTGAAAGAGATCTCCAAGGCCTAGTGAAGGGATAACACACTGGATATACATGTGGCAGCAGTGGAACTCAAGAACCAGCCATGAGGAAAGCTGTCATCACTGTGTTCTCCACTATAAGGCCATCCTTTTCACTAGATGACAATACTGAAGGATGTGCTCAGACAAAACAAGAAGGAGAAACAAGAAAGAGACATGAACTCTAACCCCAGAGGAAACAGTGAGCATCCCAGGGCTGGCAGCAAAGAGGAGTCCCAGGAAGACAGCTTAGCAGCAGGCCCAGAGAGCAAAGAGCTCAGTTAGAAAGAGAGGACAGACTCCAGGATGAAATCCCTCAGGGAAAAAAAGGAGAGGATTCCAATCATATCATTTAGGTGAATGATTTTGAGAAAAATTGTACTGAGAGGCTTCAAGATGTGTGGGATGAGTTAACAGTGAATACAAAGAAAACTAAACAATTAAAAAAACAATTACTAACTTTAGGAGAAACAGGGGGAAAAGGAAATTGAGTACATTATGAAGCTCAACTGTGAATACACCTGCAGAGACATAAGAATGTAAATTACTCAATATCCAGTAAAACAAAAATTACCATATTAGAAACTAGAGGAGTAGAAGCAGAAAGGAAAGAAGTACAAAGATGCTAAATCCTCATCTATGAAGCAATGAAGCATGAAAAGTGACTGTTCCTGGGAAGGAGGAATGCAAGGAACAGGAAGGGTTAAGATGAGGAACTCTTACTTACTCGCTATAAACTTTTTAATACTCTTCAATGCTTCCCTATGTGCATGGGTAGCTTTGAAAAATAAAATAAATTTCTAACCTGCCTACAATGGGTCTTCCTAGACATAGAATCAAGTTTATTGGCACAATGCTACGTAAGAGAACATTGTCTCTCTTAGTAAAGCAAACCAGCATTGCACTAACCCTACAGACCTTGCTCTTTGGGGTTAAAGTGTAAGTATCTCAGAGAAAGACAAATGCCATACGAATTTACTCATATGTAGAATTTAAGAAAAAAAACAAGGGAACATAGTGGCCCTAAATAAAATAAAATAAAATGAAAATCGAGAGGGAGGCAAACCATAAGAGATGCTGAACTCTAGGAAACAAACAGAGGGCAGGTGGGTGGGGGGAAGGGATAATTAATGGGGTATTGGGCATTAAGGAAGGCAATTGATGTAATGAGCACTGGGTATTATATGCAAGTGATGAATCACTGAACTCAACTCCTGAAACTAATAAAAAACAAAACAAAATAAAACAAAAGTATAAGCATCTCAAGATTATAGTAAAAGCATGGGGCTTGTGAGTCCTAGGGACCGCTAGTTACAACTAGATGAGAATCAGCTCCTTGCATTTGCCAGGAATAAAGAGAGAGGATTCAGGAATGAGGGAAAACTAGAGATCAGAGTAAAGTCCATAGGAAAATCCCTGGAGAAGAACTCATTGCCATTTGAAGGCCCCCTTTGTATACTGGGTCCTGCAAGGAAACATCCTAAGGTTCCAGGTTATTTTGTGAAGGAAGGAGGTTTTCAGTGACATCCACACTGTTTTTATGACTATGTTTTTGATTATCTGTCTCCCCCTAAAGCTGTGTCCCTCTCCAAGTAGGACGCATTTTGCAATATCTAGATACATTTTTGGCTGTCAAGACTGGGGGACATCTGGAAGGTAGAGGCCAGGTATGCGGCTAAACATTCCACAATGCATAGGACAGCACCCCCTCCCACCGCCCCAGCAAAGAATCATCCAGTCCAAAATGTCCACAATGCCAAGGCTAAGAAACACTGACATAAAAACTGGAAATTCCTTGAAGATAGGAATCATATTTGTTTCCTCTCAGTATCCTAGTGCCAACTCAGTGAATGCCAAGTGGTTGGACAAATGTATGAAAAAAATAAACAAGAGTATTCAGACTATAACTCAGACTATCAGCCCCATGAGCCCACCAGACTATAACTCAGACTATCAGCCCCATGAGCCCACCTCTGTCATTTCCTAGCACCTGGTGCATCTCAGACACAGAGTAGAGCCTCAGCATCCACTCACTCAACACACATTTCCTGAGGGTCTTCCACCATTCATTCAACATGCCTGTGAGGTCCTCCTGTGTTCCAGGGCTAACACATATGAAAGGGTGGGTGAGAACTGATGGCTATAATCTTAGGACAGGACCAACAGATGCTGTCTGTTATGCAGGCATAAGAGTCAAAGCATGACTTACAAAAGCATCTCACTGTAGCTGTCCACAAACAAGGTCTTCAGTGATGGCCGCCTCTGCAGGAAATATTGAATCTGCAGGCAAAGAGAGAAAGTCCCAAGAAAGGCTCAATGGTGAGCACTTGCAATGTTTCCTAAATGGCCTCAAATGGAACACAGGAGTGCATCAGAGCAGAGATTCCAAAGAGGGTAGAACAGTGAGGCTAACAGGTAACTCAGTTGGGAGAGATTTTTTAAAATAGAGAGTGGAATTTTAACTATCCCTAGAAATAAAGACAGGAAGAAAAATCATCAAAATATTATTAATTGCTATGTTTGAATGATGAGATGGAGAGTTTTATTTTCTTCTTCCTAATATGTGCATTTTCCATAGTTTTCTTTAATAGTATAGTAAATTTTATAATATTATAATATTATAGCAAATATTATAGTAAAAATTCTTTAATCAGCCTCCACTGAACTAAGTCACCAGATTAGCCAGTGTGCTCCACTCCCTGAAAACATTCTGACCGATGCCCACAGTGAGTGCTGGTGGCTAGAAGATCCTCTCTTGGACACCCACACCCTCCACTCCCTCCCACTGGCTAATCCTAGTTGCCAAGAGTACTTTTTGCCCACCACACTTGCTACTGTGGTTTTGTATTTTATTATAATTTAAAATATGAGTACAAAATAAAGACAGTTGCTTCTGTGATGACAGAACCCAATGATTTGGAAAGGCTCCTTAATGGTGAGTCACTAAGAAAAATTGGGTGTAAATCAAAAATATTAAGGGGGAATCACAATAATCTCCAAATCACAATAATCTCCAAATATTTGTAACAGTGTAATATGTAACAGTGGTCCCAATTTCAAAGAAAAGACTGTTCATATGTTAGAAGAATTACCAAGGAATACGCATGTATTTTCAGGTAAAATAAAATGATGCCAGCATATGTGTAGATTTCTTTCATTTCTTCGAACTTTAAAGACTGTTTGGATTAACTGAACAGCAGTCATGATCCTGTCACTTAAGAGGCTTCCATTCTACTTCTGGAATTAGATATTACAGTTGATCCTTGAACAGCATGGTTTTGAACTGTGAGGGACCACTTACATGCAGGGGGTTTTGTGGGGTTTTTCTGATAAATAATTATAGTACTGTAAATGTATTTTCCCAATGATTTTCTTAATAATGTTTTCTTCAGCTTACTTCATTGTAATAGTATAGTATACAATACATATATCATCCAGAATATGTGTTAATTGACTGTTCATGTTATTGGTAAGTCTTCCGGTCAATAGTGGGCTATTAGTAGTTAAACTGGCAGGGAAGTCAAAAGTTATATGCAGATTTTTGATTGTGGGGGGCAGTTGGCACCCCTAACCCCTGCAGTGTTCAAGAGTCAACTGTACATTCAGTGAGGAGTCCCGACTGTCTTTGAATGTGACTACCCTGGGCCTGCCGAAACCCACTGGGCAGACCCTCAACCCCTCCATTGTGAATGTCTGGAGGGCTCTCATCTTCACCTGTGTATCTCTCCCATGAATTAAAGAGTGAGTGAGCAATGAGTGAGTCTCTTGGCTTTTTGTTTTGGTGATAATGGAGAGGTACAGTGTGGGAAGGAATGCTTACCCCTCGGAAAAAAAAGTAGACTCCCCCTGATACAGAAAGAATCTCGCCAGTGACTCGGAAATAGTCCCCAACGGTGTGTTTCAGCTTATAGGGAGGCTGCAAGGTGCAGAGAAGTTAGTGACTCCATTCACTCACTCATTCACTCAACAAACATTTTCCAAGCCCTATGATTAAGAGCCAGCCTCTATCAAGAGAGAGGCTCAGCCTCTATCAAGAGAGAGGCATAGGGGCACCCAGGTGGCTCACTCAGTTAAGCATCTGCCTTTGGTTCAGGTCATGATCAAGCCCCATGTCGGGCTCCCTACTCAGTGGGGAGCCTGCTTCTCCCTTTCTTTCCTGGTTGTGCTCTCTCTTGCTATCACTCCCTCTCTCTCTCAAATAAAAAACATAAAATGTTTTAAAGAGAAATAGAGAGAGAGAGAGGCACCTGCAAGGAGGCCCCTCTGCAGGACCTGATTCCCAAAGTGGCAGCCTCTAGGTGCCAAGCAGAGTATCCTTAGACTGCTGTGCTGTCCCAGCCTGGAGCTCTGCTGAGAGGAGGGAGATGGCATAAGTGGAGACATGCCTATAGACTCAATGCCACATGCTTCCTGCTGCTCCCTTGGTCATCGTGAACCCCTGTCAAGGTTTCTCATGAATGGTGGAAGGTGGAACATTCCCACCCATGTGTGTCATCCTTGTATCTCAGACACTTTCCTGGGGTGGGTTTCCTTTCTGCTTGCCGCCAATGGTTTGTAAACACTGTTTCACTAGCTTGTCTTATTAGCATGTTTCTCTTTTCTCATAAAATGAAGTTATTAAATGGCCTTACTAAGTGGGTAGAAGCCAGGTTTTACCTAACTGATTTTATCTAACTCACAAGTGGAATTTTAAAACAAATTTATAAACAATGTGCCCTGGAAATAAAGGCAACAAATTAAGTGCTTGGGTATTGAATGGAAAGGATTCAATTCAGTAACTCAAAGGAGTCAATAGCTCCTGGCAGAGGAAGAAGTCTGGTCTTGAGCTGATTTGATGGATGGCCCAGGGCCTGGCACAGAAGACGTGCTCAAGGGGCACCTGGGTGACTCAGTCAGTTAGGCATCTGCCTTCAGCTCAGGTCATGATCCCAGGACCCTGGCACCGAGCCCCATGTTGTGTTCTCTGCTCAGCAGGGAGCCTGGTTCTCCCTCTCCCTCTGCCTGCTGTTCCCCTGCTTGTTCTCTCTCTGTGTGTCAAATAAATAAATAAAACCTGAAGAAGAAGGAGGAGGAGGAGGAGGAGGAGAAAATAATAATGAAGAAGAAGATGTGCTCAAAAGTAAATATCCAGGGAATGAAAAATGAGCGAGTAAGTGAAAAAAAGCGGGCAGGTCAGTGGAATGGCAATGGGCTCAAGGCTCATGCTAGCCCATGACCTTACAGACAGTCAAACCAGGGAAGAGCTTTTGGGGCCCTAATTCCTCCATATTTTCTAACCTGTTATCCCTCCTCTGCTATCAGGAACCTCAAAGACCACACACTCAGCCTCACAGAACCAAGGGTCTAAAGGAGGGACTGAGAAGGGCAGTGTAGCCAGGACAGCCTGAGAGATAGAGGGCCAAGTAGGGGTACATAAGGAGCTCCTGGGAATCCTTTCATCTCTCCAGCAATCTAGGAAGGAGTCCAGGGTCTGGGCCTACGTCTTGGGGGTCTTATAAGAATGCCCATCCCTCTCCCCACTTTCCTGTCCTGAGGCTGAGCCTCAGTCCGCACCAAGCCATCCACAGGTCTGTAGTAGGCTGCTGTGGTGAAGATGATCATATACAAGCAGTAGACGAAGAAGTTGAAGTAGAAGATGCGCTTGACAAATCTGTCCCATTTGTCCTGCAGGAGACGGTTCAGTGGTTCCACCAAAAGCATGTCGTGGCGATTCTAAAGTAAGCAGAGAGAGGTAAGGGTCACTCCCCAGCCAGAAACCACAAAAGTTTATATCCAAGAGATCTCTATTAAATTTCCAGTATTCCTAAGACAGATGAGCCAAAATCAGTTCATCCCAACCTTCACAGGCCATCCAGCCCAACCCCAAGTCCAAGCTTAAGTTCTCCCAACAAGGTCCCTGTTCAATGTCTTCTTTAATACCTTTGGGGGCAGGAATCTCCTGGTTGCCTCACACAGCCTGGGAAGAAATGCTAACTGTCAGGAAGATCTATCTTCTGGAGTAAAGTTGGTCTTCTCTGCTTTCTACCAGTTGTCCCAATTCTGCACTCAGGGACCCCGGTACTGAATTTCTGCCCAAGAGAGCCTTCAGAGACATGAAAATGGCAGTCATGGCCCCGCAGCCCTCTCCTCTCTAGATCAATGGCTTTTTGGAACCATTTCCTACATGGGCCAGCCCTCTGGGATTCTGAGTCCAAAGCCCTGATTCAGCATGGCAGCCCAACAGAGGCTAACAGGGCAAAGCAAAGCATGCTAGACTACTCTCTCCCCTGAACCTTGCCCCTGTAAATACAGCCTCTGTTCTGTGAGATACTGTGACAGTCCTCCTCACTGACAGCACAGACCCACGCCCTGAGTCTGCCTCAGAGGCTGGTATCACCTTAGGAAGAATGGACAGAGAAGGTGGCTTTTCAAAGCAGTGGTGGTAGGACAGACTTTTCATTAAGTGGCCCTGAGATGTTCATTAAGAAACAAAATAAATAAAATACCTACTTCACACCTACAAAAATAAATTCTAGCTAAATTAAGGAGTCAAACATAAAATACCTATAAAGAAGCTAAACAAAATACTGAAGGATATGTGTATAATCTTGAAATGAAAAAGACCTTACAAAGTAAGATACAAGTCACAGAAGCTATAAAGGAAAAAGACTAATTATAATTTGACTCTCAAAATGAAAAACTTTTATAAGAAAATCATGCCTTTTATGAAGTTGAAAGACAAGAGACAGACCAGAAGAAAATAAAATATTTGCAACATATGCAATAGAGAAAGGATTGATTCATTCTATAACAAGAGTACCTACAAATCAAAAGGAATGGGACCAATAGTCCAGTCGAACAGATAGCCAAAGACAATGAATAGGAAATCTACCAAAGGAATATGAATGGTCAGATAACTATATAAAAAATTATCCACCTCACATTATTCAAGAAAACAAGAATTAAGATATCAATAACATAGCATTTTTGGCCCCAAGAACTTAAATTAGTTTTTGAGAAAAGACTGATAATACCCAGGTTGACAAGAACATGGGTAGTAGTGGTGGGCAAATGAATCGATGCAGTCTTTTTGGAGAAAAACTTGGCAGCAGCTATTAAAATGTTAAAACATACATACTTCTTTGATTTAGCAATTCCAAATTCCAGCCATCTTAGAAAAATTCCCAAACCCATGCCAAGTGGCCTGCCACATTGTAGTAGCAAAAAACTGGAAATAACATAAATGTTCCTCCAATGGGCATTTACTCCCCATCTCTACTATGGAACATTATGCAGCCAGAGTATTTTTGAATGAAGCAGGCCCATATGTACTGATATAAAATGTTTTACAAGACACACCATTAAATGAAAAAACTGGTTGCTCTACATTTCATATAGTATGATCCCATTTACATAAATAAAATAAAGCCACATATTTTTATATGGTATGAAAAGATTTTTTATCTGAAATATTTATGTTTTTATGGGAAAATTACCCTACATTATTTGTATGATGAAGGAAAACATTCAGTAGGAACAAATAGAGAGATGAAGCGTCAGGGCCTAGGCCCCAGGCAGCAGGTTTTCAGATGAAAGGACAGGTAAAGCTGGATGGAGGCTGGGGCGGGGGCTAGGGCGCAGTGAGGCCAGAAGCCCACCCTGCTCAGACACCATCCCCCAGGCCTACTCACGGGGGTCTCGCTGCTGCTGTAGGCAATCACCTCCAGCACCGAGTTCTTCTCGCAAGTGTCAATGCAGGACAGGTCATAGAGGGAGGAGTGCACGGGCCCGTATGCCCATTCCGTGAACTTCCTGGACAGATGCCTGCACTCAGGCTCCTGGATCTCCCTCTGGAGAATATATGCCAAGACCTGCCATAGGGATATAAGAGCCTGTGAGGGACCAGCCTGGAGCCCCCCACTAGGCACATCCCCACCAAGCCCCCAGCTCTGCCTCAACAATAAGTCTGCTTCCTAACCCAGTTGGAGACCCAACCCAGCACCAGGAGAGCCTTCACTTCTTCTATCCAGCAGCCTCCTGACAACCTGCCCACTTACTCAGACCCTAGCTGCAGCCACATCAGACCCATCATGGCCTTGGTTCAGCCCACCCCCAAGCCCAGGCGCCAGCACCCTACTCCCACTCCGTGTCTGGTTGGTGCTGCTCAGAGATGGAAATCAGAAAAGGACAGGTGTGGTGCTGCCTTCTGCTCAGCATCTCACACTTCCTCTGGTGGCTTCCTCTAATAGCCCCCTACCTGACCCCTATAGGCTATTGTCACAGCAGCAGGGCTCTGCAGGGTGGTGATGACAGGTGCACAGCAAGGCAGACACTTTCCTCCCATACCACCCTCAAAAGTCACACCCCCAGCTCAGGTATGAAGCCTCCCCCCTACCCCAATTTTCCCACTCCTGGCAGCCAGAGCCAGTGGTGTCAGCCCCTTCTTGTTGGTGAGCTCCTCCAGCTTCAGTGTCGGGTGGAGCTTGGCCCCCAGGATCAGAATCTCATTGTACATGCTTGTCACAAACTTGGTGTTGTCTGATGTGTTGTCGGCCACTTCTACCAGCGCGTGCAGCACTGTATTGCCCACGGAATCCCTGGCGCTGATGTCTGCTGGCTGCCAAGAATTCTGCAGTAGGAACTTCACAATGCCCAGCTGGTTGGTGCATGCAGCCAAGGAGAGGGGCAGCTCACCTGTGGCCAACACAGGCATATTATGGGCCTCAGGAATAGACTAGCTTTGTCCCTGGACCACCCAGCCTCCAAAACCCTCTGTCTCCACCCCAAGTGTCCCCTTAACAATTGTCAAAAAGCCAAGTGTCTGCCACATGATCTCCCTACCAAAGTAGAAGCCAGGCCGCCCTTTGGTTTTCTTAAAGAAGTCTCCATTGGCTGCAGCCTGGACGTCTGCCCCATTTTCCACCAGGAGGGTCACTAGTGCCATGTTCCGCCTCTCAATGGCAATGTGCAGGGCCGTCTGGCCTGTGGAGATGGGTGCTGTTGGCTTTGTACTCACAGTCCTGTGCTTGGGCAGGTGCAAGGGGAAAACTTGGACAGAAAATGCCAGATGACTCCCCCACCAAAGAGGAGAGCCAGCCAGAATGCCCAAAGGGGGCCCAGGGAGTCCCTGAGGTAGGAGTAGAGACTCCCAGGGGAACACCAAACTGGGAACTGGAGTAGTCAAATCTGCCCAACATCAAGGGACAGTAGTAGAGAGAGCAGCCATGGCTTCCAGAAGCAAGGGACACCACATCTGCAGAGGGGAGGAGGGGACCGTCAACATCAGAAACCAAGTCCAGCAGGTAGAAGAGGCAAGGACCCCCTGGGCCCATGAGATGCCACCTCGGTGGCTGGTGCAAGGAGCAAGGAGCCGAGAGGCTTGCCCAGGCACGACTGGTGTGCTGGTGGACAGAGCCATGCCAGACCCTGTCCCCCTCCTCACCCTTGTAGTAGCTGTCTGTGTAGCTGGCGTTGACAAATTCCTTCAGGCTGTCTGTCTGGCGGGCAATCTCCAGGAGCAGGGGGATGGTGTCATTCTGCCCCTCATGCAGGTTGAGCATGGCTTTCAGCAGACAGGTCTTCCCAGTCTCTGGGTCTGCAAGACAAATGGAGGGTCAAAATGGGGCACAGCGGCCAGGGCCCCTCCCAGGAAGTCAGCTATCCAGGGCTACCTTTGAACTCGCTGTCCATGAGGTGCTTCTTGCTCCTCTGCAGGAAGAGCAGGAGGCTCTGCAGATCCTCACAGTTATTCTGAGCGACAGCTTCAAAGATCTTCCTGCGATCGTAGAGCTTGAGGCTCTTCTCAGATCCAGTAGTGACAGAATCCTGGGATGGCTGCCTGGGGGGGGGGCGGGTGCATAAAACCCCCTCATTGAACTATTCTGATCAGTGAGCATGACGGAAACCCAGGGCAAACCCAAAAGGGGAAAAAACATGATACAAAACCCATGTCTTAGTCTAGGTGAAACTGATGTAACAAGGAACTGTGGGGAGGAGGTACCCTCATTCCATTCCCACCCTGTCTGTAGGTACCCTCTGGAAGGTCTTTCCTGCCAACACTTCCTCCAATTCCCAAGCTGCTCACTTCTCCGCTTGCTCAGGAGCTGGGGCTCAGGGGGCGGTAGCCTGGAGGGGGGTGGAGGTGGGGGTTTGAAGGGTTTGGATGGCCACTGCCAAGTGAAAAGGTGTCCCCACACTGGCCCGGAGGTTAGCTAGTCTAGGCATCCTCCATGACCTGCCTTCCAGAGGCAAGGATGCTGGTGGGCTCCTCACCAGAACTTCTCTGCCCTCTCCACCTAAAAGCATCCTGGCTTTGAGCTTTTCAATTTAAAGTCTAAATGTTTGGGGCTGGAACATTCGAGGCCTGGACACCTGGAGATCAGCTGGCAGCTAAGATCAGCATACACACCAGCATCCGTGACCATGTGTCCCAAAGCCGCTGAGTGCAAATGCTGGACCACATGACTTCTGAAGGCTCTCCAGCTCCTTAGCTCTGTGGTCCACAGCTCAGAAGCTAGAGCAACATGTGCTATCTTCATAGGTGGGGCCTTAGCCAGGAGAGCCAGCCCGGCTCCTGGTGAAGGAGGGGCCCAGGCTCCAGATACAGCTTACCTGGCACAGGTTGGACCATCCTCGTGCTTCTGGATGATGACAACAGGGCTGACTGTGATGGATGGGCAGGAGGCTAGCTGGCTTTCTTCATAAGAGCAATCCATAGGAGAAGCCTCCTCAGAGTCACACTTCCCAAAAAGCCGGCTGTGGCTCTTAGCCATGGAGAAGAAGTGGGGTTTGGCTGGAGCTGGTCTGGAATTAGGGTCTCTATCCAGGGGGTCTGGGCAGGAGTCCTCTTGGGGTGGGTCCTCAGCCTCCCCTGAATCTGAGCTCCCCCATTTCTTCATCCTTGCCAGATCCTTTGTGGCCTAAGAGGCAGCCTGTGGGCAGCCACCAAGATGAGGTTTGTTCCCAGCTCGAGGATTACATGATTCTAGCCCCCATCTGCCCTCCTTGAAAAAGCCCCTGTGAAGCAGCATACCCCAGAGGTCCAATAGTTTCTGGCACTAGCCCCCTAGAACTGAAGCTTCTGAAGTGTGGTACCTTCTATCTCAGAGGATCCAGGTGTGAGCTGGTCTAGCAGCCCCATGGGCATGTGGCTCATGGGTAAATGGGTCCCCCAGCTTGGAGCCATCAGGCTCTAAAGGGCTTCTCCTCTCTGGACCTCTTCTGCAAAGTAAGATGCTAACCACTGCTCTGCTTCCCTCCAAGATTAGAGTAAGGGACCCAGTGGGAGTGGCTGTCACTGACTGCATTCAGGAGAGAACTTGGTGCTGAGGATGGCTCAACCCCGAAGAGCAGGGCAGGCTGTGTCTTCACGAACAAGGCGAGTGATGTGTCCCTGTCACCATCCATGCACTCACCTGCCTTTGTTCTTTGACCTGGTGGCCACAATTGTTGAGTTTGTAGGAGATTTTTTATACTTTTGGTCATTTCTGTGAAGTAGCATATTTCAAGCATCCCTGAACTTGCAAATTTTAACTGATTCAGGGTTGTTTCAGGCTTTCCGGCACATATGGCTGTGAACTTGTTTTGACACCGTTTTCCACTTGCTTCCTAACCTCCTCTCCCATTCTTTGCTCCATTCAGTAGGGCATCCCCACTCTAGTACCCAGGGCTGTCCCATGTCTCAGGCGCCTTTGCTCCTGTAGAACCTCCACTTGGGGTGATTTTCTCCTTCTCCTCCTCTTGCCCAAATCCTACCACCTTTCAGATTCCACCTCCCCCTTGGCATCCAGCACAGATGCTACCTCCTCCACACCCCAGGCTCTGCCCTCATCATGCGCCCCACCCCACTCCAGAGTGCCCCACTTGGTTGTCCATCATCCTTTAGGGCCTTCTTAGCAACATCCAATATGCAGTGTAGCAATTTCTATCTGGCACTGTTTTATCTCCTCCTTATCACCCTGTGATATCCTCCCCAGCAGGGAGCTTGCTTCATCACCCTCCTTATGAAAACAAACAAACAAAAAAAAACAAAAAAACGTTGTGCTCATCAATGTGGGGGGCATGAGATCAGATATAGATCTTTTTTGCTCCTGTTTGTATAGGAGGTGTTCCAGTAGTGACTGGATTCCCGAAAATAACCACTGAAGGAATGGAAGGTGCCACAAGGCCTGCATTTTCAAGTGCAAGTTCAGGTTGTGATCACTCAGAGCACATGGCTGGGCCTTTACAATAAATCAGCTACCATCTTGTGCCCAGATCCTTGGGGGAAGAAAATGAGGCTGCCTCACCTCTCTGCATCCTGTGAGTAAGACAGACCCGTTTTCCCTCCTGCCTGTTGTTCCTCTTTCAGGAGGGCTCAAGTCTTTCTAGGGTCATCCATCAGATGGAAACCCTGCAGCAGGAAGTGTTGCCAGTCACAGAGAATCCCACTCTGACCACTCATCCATTTGTTCATTCCATCACTCAACCCCCATGTACAGAATACTGCTGGGAACCCAGGTCCATGCTGGGGGCACAGAGAGCACTCAGGCCCCATCTGAGACAGAAACCAGGTGCTGGCTGGGGCAGGGCTGTCGTAGGAGGAGCCAGGGTACTGAAGGAGGCTTCATGGAGGAAGTGAGAGAGGATCTGGGCCCAGAAGGAGAGCAGGGTTGGTCTGAGACTGGGGGAGACAATGGGGATCTTAGACTAGCTGATGAAGAGGAAGCCAGTGGGACTGGAAGACAGGTGGCAGGGTCAGAACCAGATGGCTGCTGTCCTTGAATGTCAAGGAACAGGACATTATTCTGTGGATGGCAGGAAGCCCCAAGCAGCTTCAGAAGCATGAAGACCGGCACTCGTCTCTGCTTTCAAAAGGTAACTTCCTGTCCAGGATTTTTCATATTATGGGGAGCCTGTCACCTTTAAAAGGCACAGGAGGCTAGGAAGAATGAAAATAATTGACATGCTTGAGCCCATGCTGTGCAAAGGTGGGTGCTCCCAACACTTCACTGATACTTCATTTTCACTTCTCTAAGAAGTAAGCACTTGACAGATGAGGAGACTCAGACACAGTGGTTCCATGAAGCCACATAGGCAGAGGAGGAAGCTAGATCTGATATGCAGCAATCCGGCTCTCGAGCATCTCCAGCACTCCACCACCTCTCGAAAGGCTCGGGGCTCTTCTCAGTCATTAAACTCAGCCCCAGATTTCACCCCAGGGTGGGGGGCTGATCAGCAGGCAAGGACAATATCCTTCCCATCTCAGAAGCCCCAAGAAGCACCTTCCTGCTCAAACAAGCATCCCAGGAAATGCAAAGCCCAAAATGAAGTATGAGTAAGATCCAGGCCATATGCTAGGTGTGTCTCTCCCAGGGCTATCCCCTTGGATAGGCCTGGCCACAAAACAAAGAACAAATCTACTGCCTGACTGACAGCTCTTAACAGCCCAACAAGAACACCCATTATTAGCAGGAGCCTCCACAAAATTATTCTGCGATGTTCCTTCTGGCCCCTTCCTCTGACTGGTCCAAATCTAGCCAAACCCAAGAAACATGAAGCAGCCCCACACAGTAACATCATTCAGTAGGTCATGAAACCCCAGATCTGTACTGCATGCCCTATACCTGAGTCCCTTCCAGAAACCAAGCTTCTTTAAGAGCAGAGGGAAGGACAGGAACTGAGAGGCCATTTGCTTTGGGTTGTGGGTTAGACAGGGGCCAGATAGCTTGCCACTGCCAGGCCTGGGTGTGTCTACCACGTGAGTCCCATGGCAATGTACCTGTTACAGTTGATATGTTCTGCAATCATGGGGGGGGATTTCCAACCATGACTTGGGGTGTCTGATGGAGACGGTGGTTCTGGTTTCTGCAAGATTCACAAACACCAGTCTGGACTAAAGGACAGTCCTGCAGAAATGACTCTGCTCAGCGAAGACCTGGTTTGGCCTCTGGGTCTTCCTCAACTCCAGAGCCAGGGAAGACGTTGTCCAACACCTTGGGAGAAGCCTCCCTTTTCTCCCCAATCCAGACAAGACATCCTGGGGTGAAGCTCTTCTGCTCCCTCTCTGCTTGAAGTATCTGTCTGCTTCTGGTCTCCCTACAGGCTCTCAGGAGCTGGTCCAGGACCCAGCCCATATCTTTCTGGCCCTCTTGGCCTATCTGAGCATTTCCTAAAGAGGAATGGAGATCTGGGGGGATAACCAACCTATGGATGAAGAGCCAGAGGAACTCTACCCAAAACAGAGAGTGACTGGAGCCTGGACAAGAATCCAGGGCCTCTTCCTCCAAGCCTGGCACCCCTTTAGTACAGGGAGAGCAATGTGGGGAAACTTCCAGCCACAAACCACTGGCTCAGAAGGATCCACGGCCTCTTTGCTCCAGGATGAGGGTTGAGGATGACTCTGGTACAAATAATAGCACAGTAATAGCAACACTAGCAACCTCCCCCATCACTTGCCAATTGTTCATCATTAGCCACTCTAAGTGCACTATAGCTCTAGTTTCACTGATGCGTCCCCACAACCTTTGAGGCAGTCACTGTGGTTATCTCATGTTCAGATGGGGTAACTGGGGTGTTAAGAGGCTAGCTGAACTGTTTATAGTCACACAACTGGACAGAGGCAAGGTCCAGCTTCTGACAGCTCCCTATGCCATTGTAAAAGCTAACATCGGGTCCCTGGGTGGCTCAGTGGGTAAAGCCTCTGCCTTCAGCTCAGGTCATGATCTCAGGGTCCTGGGATCGACTCCCACATCGGGCTCTCTGCTCAGCAGGAAGCCTGCTTCCTCTTCTCTCTCTGCTTGCCTTTCTGCCTACTTGTGATGTCAAGTAAATAAATAAAATCTTAAAAAAAAAAAAGCTGACATCAACATTGGCCATCAAACAACAAAAAGGACTCACCAGCTAGACGCAGGCACCCCCCAACACAGCAGGTACTGCAGAGCTCCGAGGCCTTGTTACTTGAAGGGAGAGCTGGAATGGTGTGGGGAGGAGAGCTGCCTCCCCTGCCTCTGTGAGGGTCCGTGGCCCCTCCCTAGGTCGAGGTTGCTCTGCACTGGCCAGGATGAGCTGTGGGTACGCTCTGGCACTCAAGGAAAACGTTTCCAGCAATGGCAGCAGCTGCTGTTGCTGTGGCTGATTCCCAGAGGATCCCAGAGCTTTTCCCATCATTTTTGCCCTTTTTCAGAAACCACTTAGCTGCTGCCCCGCCTCCCACCATGCCAGGGGCTGCAGTGCACTTAGCTACACATAGCCCAGAAGCAGCCAGAGCTGTTGACCTCAGCTCTCAAGGAAGAGGAGAGCACTGCTCAGGCCTCCCAAACCCACCACCCTTACAGTGTGGTCTGGGGAAAAAAAAACTCCATGAATTCACTTTCACAACCAGAAAAGTCAAACCCAGCACCCTGTAGAAGGAATGGAAATGGTCACGTCACCCAGCATACAGTTCCAGCTTGGTATCTAAGTGCCTGGTTTTGAATGCTGGCTTGGCCACCAGCTCCGTGCAAACTTGGATGAGTCCTTGCCTTTCTTGGGCCTCTCGTTCCCTGTGGAACCCTGGTGTAGGGACTGAGGTGGGAGGCTTCTAGGTCTGCCAGGTCCCAGCCTTACTCAACTGGGTTTCCTCACAGAACCATAGAGCACAAGGAATTATTTTCTTTGTCTATTTCCTTGTTTCTCTTAGTACAATCCTAAATGTGCAGGAGAAAAGTTAATACAGTAAAGCTTAATTCACTCTCAGAATATGGCTGAGAAAAGCTGCCAAGTCTTTCTGAGTATGTATACAGTCTACAGCCCAAAATGTCCTGCAAAACCCAACCTGGCATCTATAGGACTCCATAGGAACCCTATAGGACTCCATAAGCCACTGGCCCCACACAGCCTGAAATACACAGCACGTGCCAGCACAGCCCATCATAGCCCTACTTGGAGTAGTTCACAAAGTTGACCCCTGAGTCAAGACAGTACAGTGCAGGGGCACCTGGGTGGCTCAGTCATTAGGCATCTGCCTTCAGCTTAGGTCATGATCTCGGAGTCCTGGGATCAAGCCCCACATGGGGTTCCCTGCTCTGTGAGAAGCCTGCTTCGCCCTCTCTCACTCCCCCTGCTTATGTTCCCTCTCTAGCTATTTCTTCATGTCAGATAAATAAAATCTTTAAAATATATACATTAAAAAAAAGATAGTAGAGTGCAGACACTGCATGGACATTTGCCAGAGAGGCTGTGCAAACTCACTCTCCCAGGCCACACAACACCCTGGGCACTGGCAGGTCAGAGATGGCCTTACTCATTTCACATGTGACTAATCTGTGTACTTAGCTGACTGCCCAGGTCATGCTGTTGGTCTGGGCATGGAAGCCAGGCCCATCTTGACACATCATACCATGCTCCCTGCTTGGACACCTTTCCTGTGCATCATTTCATATGTGCCACTTTAGCTTCAATTAAAATGAACCTTGGAATTCATCCCTTTTTTTGAAATTTTGGTAAAATCCATATAACATGAAAACTACCATTTTAACCATTTTAAGCGTACAAATCAGGAGCATTAAGTATTCAAAATGTGAGGCAGCCGTTGTCACCATCCATCTCCAGAAATGTCTTCAATTTGCAAAGTTGAAACTCTATTCCCATTAAACACTAACTCCCAGTTGCTCCCCTCCCCCCAGTCTCCAGATACCATTTTACATTCTGTGTATGAATTGGATTACTCTAAGACCATAATGTAAGTGGAATCATGCAGTATTTATCTTTTTGTGACTAGCTTAATCACTTAGCATAATGTCCTCAAGATGCACTGCTGTTGTACCAAAATGCAGAATTTCCTCCCTTTATAAGGTTGAATAATAATCCATCATACATATATACTACATTTTATTTAGCCATTCATCTCTCAATGGACACTTGGAAATTCATTCTTAATCATACATAACTATCTGTTACATATATTTTTAAAAATCCCCAGCAGTGACCCCTCAACCTACAAGTTCTCTGGGTCACTGTTCCTTCTAACCACACACATGGGCCAAGGGTGCTGCAGGGAACACCTTGGTGTGAAGACTGACAGGCCTATGCTGTCTCAGAGACAGCTGTGGGCTCGCACAGTGCCTCGGTCAGGGCCAGGTCTCAGCTGTGGGCATCCCTGGGGCATGGGTGGGAGACATCTGAGAAAGGCACTGAGACAACTGGCCACCTCAGGGACAAAGTCCAAGAAAGGGGAGGGTTGCACTTCTCCACCAGAACCGTCCTCTTAGCTACGGACGTGATTTCTGCCTCCAATGAGGACAATACATACACTAAATGTGTCCCCTTTGTAACAGAGCTATGGGGTGCTGACAACATCTCCCAGATGGCACCATGCATGATGTGAGGGCTACAGCAGAAATAGTGGCCCTTCTCCCCCTTCCCTGACAGCTTTTTCTCAACACATGGGGGATCCCCATGACCAACCCTTCTATCCTCCTGCCCCTTTCTGAGACCCCAGTCCTCCAAGGATCCATTTGACTTTCTCAAGCCAGGGACTCCCACATGCAGGGGTCCAGCCCTACCCTCTCTCCTGAGCTCCATCCCTACCTTCTGGAATCCCCAGATGAAGACCACAAACCCCTGCCACTCAGCATGTCCAGGCAGACTCTTCTGCCCTTCACAGTCCCTCCTCTCAATGTTCATGACATACTCTGTCATTTCTAGCCTCTCTTTCTCTGGCCTCACTGTCTGGGCTACATTTCCATGGCTCATGTCCATCCCTCTCTGTAGCTGGCAGCTACTTCCTCTCACCTGAGGCTCCAGAGATGCCTCCCTTCCCTGACCCAGCAGCCTGATCCACCACCTCCCAATATCTAGTCCTGGAACATCCTCCTGACTGTGCCTCCTTACTGAACAAGGCCTTTACCCTTCAGCCTGGCACTCTGAGCCCACAGCCCCAGTCCCCTCTCCTATTGTGACCCAGACCCTCCTGTCACCCTGACACATCTCCTCCCTAGTCACACTAACTGTGCCTGCCTCCATGTTCTTCCCCTGCCTTTCTGCCCTACATGCTTGCACTATGCATCCACTTAACCCGTCTTTAAGGCCCAGGTGGCAGGTGAGACCTGTGGATGCTGAGACTCTTATCATTCAACTCCCACCTCCTCCAAAAAGCCTCTCCACTAAGGTCCCAGGCAAAGTGCTCACCTCTAAACTCCTGCAGAAATCGCAGTGTATACCATCCTGCAGCAACTGGCGCATATGATCGTAATGACAATAATAGCAGTGGACCCTTAGTAATCCCATGCAGTGTGCCAGGTGGTGGGGTAAACACTTTGGGCATTAACTCATCAGACTCTCACAATTTCATGAGGAAAGTGTGATTTTGTCCCCATTTTATCAATTAGGAAATGAAGTATAGACAGGATATGTAACCTGCCCAAGGGCGGCAACAACCATACCAGTCTTGTCTGAAGCTTCCTAAAGCTTGCATTGAGCTTTAACTTCTCTGATGTTTGTGTCTTATTTCACAGATTTTAATGGCTTTAGGATGATAGGGCTCTTGCCCCCTCAATTTTCCTTCTCTAAGCCTAGCTCCATACTTTGCCCAAAGTAGCACACTGTATTTATTGTAATAGTTTTATCTGAGCAAAATCTGCACTGAGTGGTTCTACTAAAACTCTCGAAATGGTGGCAGAGACAACACCTTAGGGGAGAGCACTGCTGCCATCAGCCTAGTTTTCTGGGACATTACGTGCAGCGGGGTGTACTAACCCCCCCTCCCCCCAGCTTCCATAATTCTTTGTAAGTAGATCATGTTTAAATGATGTATTCTGGGAGGGGCCACCTACTCCAAGCTTGGGTCTGATGGGGACAAGGGGCAATGGAGGAAAGTGCTAGAGGCCACACCAGCCAAGTCAGCTGGGACCCACGTCACCAATGGCTGCAGTTCTTGCAGAGTTACCACCAGGGGGCACACTGACTTAAACTGAGCCCTTGACTGGTGAGAGGATCCTCATTTCTTCATTGATCTGGATCCCCACGGATTTGAAGCCAGACTTACTGGTACAGCTAGAAACCAGAAAACTCTCCTGTGCTGAAAAAGCCTAATTACCAAAACTGTCAGCCTGGCATTTCTGGGAAGAACCAGGTAGGAACCTGTGCCTGTAACCTACCCAAACAGTGCCAACTCTACTAGTCTTGTCTAGAGCTTTCTAAATCTTGTGTTGACACTTCACTTCCCTTTGTGTCTTGCCTCCCAGATTTTAAGTGGTTTCAGGGACTCAAATGCAGCTGGCAAACAGCAAACTTGGAAAAAAACGACTTTCCTTTCTGCCTTTGGTCTGTGTTGCAACATCACCAGGTACCAACATGAGTCAGTTCCTGTGGAGGGCAGAGCTTTGTGAGAGGGGTCAGTGCACTCTGGAAGTGAGTGGAGTGGCCACCTACGCCAGGGAGAGATGAGGCATCCACTCAGCACCTGATAACTGGGCCCTGCTCCGCAGAGCTGGGACCCAGGGTGGGGACTAGGAACAAGAGGGAGAGGAGATGGGAGGGTCAGGAGCATGGACAGAGAATGGAGGTGGGAGAGGAGGACCAGCTGTGCATGACACCCACTGCATAAATTTGGGTTGATAGCCGAAGCTCTGGGCCTGCTTCCTCATCCACAAAATTGGTGAGAGCACCTGCCCTACCTGATTTACGGGGCTTTTCTGAGGATTAATAGAGATACAGAGTGTGAACAGTCTCTGCCAGGTGGTAAAGCTCTGGGCAGGCATGAAGGATTATGGTTCTCATCCTTATTATTTCAAATGAGAACCACATCTGCTGACAGTTGAGCTGTATCCGGCCATTAGCTCAAGGTTGTGACTAATTGTTTTTTAATGAAAAAAGAACAAGATTTGCTTAATGCTTTATGACGCACAGTGAGCATCTCTAAACTCAGAATCTCTCAATTTCAAAGATGTGATCTGTCCATCTAACTACAGCTGAGACAAGAGGTCAGGTGCAAACTGCCCTCTTTCCTAAAGGACCACTGAGCACTAGCAAACCCACAGCAATTAAGTAGGGTGAATAAGATGGTCTCTGCCCTCAAGGAGGCCAGGATGCATGAGGAGGAAGACCTGCTAGGTTCTCTCTGACGCTTTACTGGGGGGGGGGGGCTGTAACAGGCACAAGTCAACAAAAACTGAATGAGGTCCTGGATGCCAGTTGTGATTATAATCCAGTGACAAATATGCTGCCAAGGAGACTGTGTAGCAGGAAGATGGCATCTGAGGTGGGCCTTGGACAAGGTATAATGTTCTTCCCTAGGAGGAGGGCATTCCAAACATGGGCATCAGCCCAAGATGAAGGAGAAGGACAGGGCAGAGAACAGCTTAAGAGGAACCCTTCCGTCAAGCAGCTTCCAGTCCAGTTGAGAAGAAAAATAGAGAACATGAAAGCCATATAAACATTATATGAATCTAGTCACAGTCAAGAGCCAAAGGAAGGGTACGTGTGGCAGCCTCTGCCCCCAGGTTGGTTCAGGCCACCATCTCTCATAGGCTGCTTTCTAGGCCCCTCTAATTGGGCCCCTGCCTTCTGCAACACCCATTCTCCAATCTAGAGTCTGCACATTGGAGGTTATACTCCTAAAGCCCAGGAAGCCTGTCCTCCATTCCGTTGCCCACAGGAGAAAGTCCAAACCCCTCCACCTGGCATCCAAGACCCTTCACAGATGGGCCAACATTCCCAGTCACAAGTCCTACCACACCCTTTCATATGCCCTACTGACCAAGTTACACCAGACAATTCCTCACACCTTGCTCATGCCAATCTTTCATGTCAATACATTTGCTCTCTCAGCCTAGAATGCTGAAAGAGAGTGGGATCTGGGGTTGAATCCTAGAGTTGTGATCTTAGGTAGGTTACTTACCATTTTGGTGTCTCAGTTTCTTCATCTGAGCAATGAAGTTAATAGTACCTACCTTCTAGGATCACCATAAAGATCAAATAGGTCCAAACAAGTAGAGTTTAGATTACCTCCTAGTACAAAGCAGGTACTCAAAAAATGTTAACTGTTTGTTGTTGGTACTGGTGGACTGAAACTCTCGAGGTTTAGCTCAATGTCACTTAAATAATTAATTTTTCTTCCTTCTGCACACACATAAATCTGTGCCAGTGTTTATTTAATTCCCTCATGATGGAAATTCAACAACTTATTGTTGTTCTCCTAGTGGGGGCCAATAAATGTCTTGGTCTGTGCTGGGTGCTGCTAAGGCTTCCTAGATCTGGTCGCTACTGTGGCTATGGTGGTCAGGATACACCAAGTTATGCTGTGGTAACAAACAACCCCCAAATCTCAGGGGCTCCAAACATCAAAGGTTTTTATTTCTTAGTCACACTGCACATTGCTCATTTGTTGATGAGGGTTCTACATCATACTGTCCTAACATGGAACTCAAGCTGACAGAGCCTTTCTCTGGGACATTACCAGTCATCAGTGGCAAAAGACAAGATCATGCACTGGCTCCTACTAAAGGCCTACACAACTGGCCTGAAGGCACAGAACAAGTGGCACCCTTCTGGTCACATTTCACCAGCCAAAGCAAATCAGAAGGAGAGTGCAAGCCTGCCATATACCTAAGATCAGGACGCAGACAAATTCCTCAAGGCCGCCAGTTCTTCATACAAGGATCATGTTGGTATCAAACACTTACTGGTACCTACCGGGAATGACAGCAAAAGCAGTGAGTGGTTTGCGACTTCAGGCTGAAGAAATGAGGCCCTGGGAGCCATGCTCAAGCCCCCTGCAGAGGGCCCAGGCCATGTGCAATAAAAACAGCAGCAGAGCTCTGAGCTGATGAGCTTGGCTCAGAGCTGATGGCACAAGGCTCAGCCCTGAGTTAGAATGGACATGTGGAAAGGGAATAGAGAGTTCCAGCACCACGCCGGGCACTGGGCTGGGCTTCCTGGCCTTGCATCCAGATCCTAATCTTATACTTATAGACTCCATCCACAACACTCTGAGAATGCAAGACAGGCTGCCTCCCTGAAGTCAGAGGGCCTATTCCTTCTGGCGTACAGGGCTGTTATACTTCGGCCTATACCACAGTGACTTCTCTCTCATAGGCCTTCCATAGGGGGGTCAAAAATAATGGTGTCAACTCATTCTAGATGAGAGAAAACTCACATGACTTTCCAGAGTGATCTTCAGTGACTTGTCCTGGTAGAACTATGCGACAGGCAGGGCTTTTCTACAGTACAACCTTCAGGCTATATCTAGCCTCCCAAACCAAGCTCTGCAGCTGTGCCATAAGTTACAATAATCCCCAAGAAGACAGGTGTGTCTCATTAAAGGTACAAGACTCTGGAAGAATGAGCTTTAGTATCTAAATCCAATCACCATGGTCAGGCAAGTTAATCTAAGAGCTTCAGGTGATCACATAATTCATAAAGTGACACTTACAAAGAGACAACGTAACTGCTTCCCAGACTCATAGTTGCCCAGGTGCTTCAGAGTCAGGCCAGCCTGAGCCTTGGGATCACTCTTGGGAATCTAGAATTAGACACGGCAATGATTGCTTTCTCCCAGATGCTCTGGGATCCCTGAAGGGGTGCTGACTCCAGGGAGATGTTTCAGCAAGCCATTTTTTAACACACAGTGGCCCATCAAGGCCTACAATAAGAGAAAGAAAAGCTAGGACCGGCAGGATAAGGGATTCTCTATGACCAAATTGGCCACCCGCTCTGACAGGAGCACGCCCAGCCACATTCCTTCCCTTAGAAAGATTCCCAAGAATGTACAGGGGCAAAAACACACTGCTGCCCAGACACCTCCCTGAGGAAGGAACCTACTGGTGCCTGGTCAGACTCTTGGGAACAATGTGCCTGAATGATGGGGCCACTCAGCAGCCGTCTCCCTCACTGATCATCCTACCCACCTTTCCTTCCCTGCTCTCTGCTTTCAAGCCAGTTGTGTTAAGGATCTGGAGCAGCTCCAGTACAGAAGGCTTTCCTTGGAAGGGGAAGCACATGGTGAGAAGGCCAGCACAGACCCCTGCATCTCCATCTCTGCCAGTCTGCCTGCCTCAGCTAACCAGCTGTGCTCAAGAATGGGAGAGGGACCTCAGGGACACATCCAGTAGGGAAGAACTTTTCCAATAGGGCACGTGACCCAAGTCTGGGCTTCATGTTCCAAAAAACAGTATTTCCAAAAGCTAGAGCCGGGGGCTGTGGGGGTGTGTCTTCTTTTCTTACTTGGAAACTTTTTGGAGTCTGAAGTCCACATTTATTTTCTCTTTGTCTACAGGTGAATCACAGAAGAGTCTGCTATGATGCTGGGCTACTGCTCCGTTTCTTTCTTTTTCCCTCTTTTTTCCACATTTACATTTGCAACCAATTCCCAACTGAGTCTCTTGGGAAGCACTGATTGATTTGGGATCCAGTTGATGAGTCCTGCCTGCATTATTAGAGTATGAAGGTAGGTTCTTGGTCAAGATGGTGCCCTGAAAACAAGCTTTGCTTAAAAGCTGCCACAAAACTTGTCCAGGGAAAGGATGACCCCAAGGTCATGTCAGGAATGTTAGTTAGATAAAATCTGCAACAGTCCTTTGGCCAAAGAATGCACTAAGAGCCCCTCCGGTTAAGATTTCTCTGGAGCATGACCAGAGCTGCTCCCACAGCTGCGTCCACATCCTGCCCAAAGGACACTGGGAAGGGGAAAGCCCTCTGCACCTCCTGCTTCAGCACCTCATTCCTGGACAGTGCACTCCCACTGCCAATCACCCGTTGCACCCCCCACTCCTTGAGCTGTTGAAATGGAAGCATGGAGTGCAGGTTTTGAACAATGCCCCGGCACAGGGCCCGGGTCACGTGTCCCAGGGAGAGATCAGAGGAGGAGATTCTGGTCACTGAGGCCAGCTGGTCCGGCAGGTGCCTTTCACCCAACACCGTTGGAGTGATAGTTAGGCAGGTGTCTCTTTGCTGTGCAGCTGCCTGGATCATGCATGAATACACAGTGGATTCTTCAACCTCCAGACCTTCCAAGAACAGAAAAGACCTGTGTGAGTTCATGCACCCCTTGCTGTAGGCTGAGACAGTATAGAATTTCCAGTGGGCAGGGCTAGATCTACTTGTTGCTCCTCCTCACTTGGCTGGCTGTTTCAGGGACCCACACAGCTAGCTAGCTATGCTCTCTCCAGCTCTAGCCAGCTCTCTCACTGCAGACCCCAGCCTAGATTTCAGGGAGAGAGTTTTTAAGTGTTGCTGTGAGCCCTAAGCATCCCACAACTAAGCATCCCACAACTAAGCTCCCAAGGGAGGCAAATGCATACACTGATCAAAAAAGCATCATCATAGCTACTATTAGACTTATTTCTTACGTCAAAAAAAACCCCAAAAACCCAGGCACAGTACTGATCACAGTCTAGCCCAGCCTTCAGCTGAGGTTGAGAACCACCTGGCAAGACCAATGCTTCTCACATTTGAATATGTATATGAATCACTTAGGGATCTCATTAAAATGCACTGACTCATAGTGCCTGGGTGGGCCCTAAGATTCTGTAGTTGATATCCGCTCCTAGAAGAAGCCAGTGCTGCTGGCCCAAGAACCACACTTTTGAGGTAGAAGATTCTAGAACAGTGCTTACCAACACTTAAGGGCATAACAATCACCTGAGGAGCTTTTATAAAATCCCTACCCCATCTCACCTCATGGCCAAATCATCAGCATTCTGCAGGCAGGACTAGGATATAACATTGTTTTTAAAACTCCACAAGAGTTTCCAGTGTACAGCCAGTGCTGACAGCCACCATGAAGTCTCATCGGCAGCACATTTAACTTATACAAACTCAACTATACACACTTGGGAATGAGACAGAGAAAGGAGGACAGAGAAATGATTTAAATCATAGTTAAAATCTGATCAGCAGAACGCCGGTTAAATATGCCAGAATCAGTGCACCTGGCTGACTTGGTCAGTAGAGTATGTGACTCTTGATCTCAGGGTTGTGAGTTCAAGCCCCATGTTGGGCATGGAACCTACTTAAAAAAAAAAAAATGCTGGAATGACTATTAGTGTCTTTCACCTCCCTCTAGGAATTCTACTAAAATCTCAGAAAAATCACATGCTTGATGAATAACCTAGCACATGTGTACAAGTCTACAAATCTGTAGGAGCAAGTCCATGGAGAACTTGTTCAAAATGTACATCATAATTTCTTCTTTGAAGCTGGACCAATTTATACTACTACTGAATGTGTAAAAGGGATTATCTCTCCATGTCCTAGGAAACACAGTGCAACAAAAACTTCCAAAAGAATAGATAAATAAGGGGCGCCTGGATGGCTCAGTCGTTGGGTGTCTGCCTTCAGTTTGGGTCATGATCCTGGAGTCCCAGGATTGAGCCCTACATTGGGTTCCCTGCTCTGTGGGAAGCGTGCTTCTCTCTCTCTCACTCCCCCTGCTTGTATTATCTCTCTAGCTGTGTTTCTCTCTGTCAAACAAATAAAATATTAAAAATAAAAAAGAATAAAGAATAGAAAACCATGAAACTACTGGTGAAAAAGGGAAAAGAGATGAGAAAGAAAAAAAAACAACAGATCAATCAAATAGAAAGCTTTCAAACAGAAAAGCTCCACCTGGCTGGCTCAGTCAGTAGAGCATGTGACTCTTGATCTCTTGCATCATGAGTTCAAAACCCACACTGGGTGTAGAAATTACTTAAATAAATAAAAACCTAAAAAATAGAAAACAGAGAGACTAAGGAGATATGATGATTATGTGGTATCCTGAATTAGATCTTGGGACAGAAAAACAACATTAGTGGAAAACTGTCAAAACCCAAAGAAAGTCTATAGTTAGAAGAAGAAAACAATGAACAATGTGCTTCTATGTCCTTAATAAAAATTCCCTAAAGAATGTTAAGGAAATTGGGGCACCTGGGTGGCTCAGTCATTAAGCATCTGTCTTTGGCTCAGTTTATGTTCTCAGAAACCCAGGATTAAGCCCCACATTTTTAAGTAAAATCTTAAAAAAAAAAAAAAAAAAGAATGTTAAGGAAATGTTAAATAAAGTGTTGTTCTTCACTGGGAAACCTTTGGGCCATGACCCTACCCATGGGAGTGGGGGAGCACCTGAAGGAAGGAGTAGGCTAGCTGGAGGCCTGCGAGGCCTGGCTTCTAGCCCTGTCTCTGCATCCTTTGGCTTACCACCTCATCCAAATCTATTGGTTGGAATTAAATGCTCTGAGTTGCCAAATACTCACATCACAGGTTAGAACCACAGACCATCAGAGCTGAAAAAATACAGATGGGAAGGGACTTGCCAAGGCCACATAATGACTTGACAGAGCAAAGAACTGAAGTCACTCTCCCGGGTTGTACCACCACACTATGCTTGTTTAGCAAGCGGTTATATTACACTTATTCTGGGCCAGGCATCATTTTAAGTGCTTTGCAATATAACTCATTTGATCTTCACAGTCCTTTAGGGTAGATCTAGGATAATCCCTTTTAAGATGAGGAAAGTGAAGAACAGAAGGTATAAGTAACCTGGCCCAAAGCACCAGAAAGTGGCAGAGCTCGAATTCAAACCCAGGCCACCTGGCTTCAGAGTCCCTGCTCTAAACCACATGAGGGTGGAACTCCCTGTTTTCTAACTTCTGGAAGATAATGTAAACCTAGGCTATTCTGAATAAAGAGAGTTTTATTTTTATATCTTATGCTTTAATATTTCCATATCTGGTTAATAAATGTAATGTCTCTTAACAACCTTTTGTATTTGCATCTATTTATTTTTGAAATATTTATTTATATTATTTTATTTATTCATTTATTTATTTTAGAGAGGGAGGATGAGCAGAGGGGGATACAGAGAGAAAGATAATCCTTTTTTATGATTTATTTATTTATTTGACAGACAGAAACATAGCTAGAGAGGGAACACAAACAGAGGGAATGAGAGAGGGAGAGGCAGGCTTCCCACTGAGCAGGGAGTGCGATATGGGGCTCAACCCCAGGACTCTGGGATCATGACCAAGGCAGATGCTTAACAACTGAGCCACCCAGGCGCCCCCAAGAAAGAATCTTGAGCACACTCCCTGCTAAGCATGGAGCCTTATGTGGGCTTGATCTTACAACCCTGAGATTATGACCTGAGCCAAAATCCAGAGTCAGACAGTTAACCAACTGAGCCACCCAGGCACCCCTATTTATTTATTTTAGAGAGAGGAACAGAGTGCATGTGGGCAGGGGCAGGGGCAGAGGGAGAGAGAGAATCCTCAAACAGGTTCCATGTGGAGTGCAGAGCCCTATAGGGGGCCTGATTCCAGAACCCCAAGACCATGACCTGAGCCCAAATCAAGAGTCAGCCGTTTAACTGACTGAGCCATCCAGGTGCCCCTGCATCTATATATTTTTTAATCAAATGACATAATTGTAGAAATTTCTTAAAAGGTTAAGTTTACTAGCCTTCAGAGTCCTCAGTTTCACCAAAGTAAGAACCATGACAATGCAAAAGACTTGTTTTTCAAAGGATCTTACAGAGAAATTAAATATTACCATCTCTTTCAGGGGTAAAAATAGCCATCACTTCTTGTAAAGAAAATACCGGTCCACTCAGTCAACAATTCATAGAGCCAACCAGTTAAACCTGTATCTAAATTTACGGCTTGCATGAAGATTCTGATAACTGGTTCTGCATCTTGAAAACCTTTCCTGACACAAGGCAAAATAAAATCAGAGTTGTGAACTTTTAATGATGCATTCCTGAGGGGATCTAAGCCAAGGGGGCAGAATTCCCCTGAAATCCTGATATCCCTGACCAGCCTGAAAGGACATGTCAGCAACACTTGTCTGTACAAGTGGTATGAGTTTCCCGTGTGCTCCCTACCGCCTGTGCCTGACCTTGCTACTATGCTGAAAGCTTCTTAGAGTGATCTGATTCAGGGCTTCTACAGGTGGACCAGTGATTTCCTAGTCCTGCATGGCTGACCAGAAATTTTATGCTTGGAAAGGGAACCTCTCCTGAAACAAGGTTACATGTTTCTCTGCAAATGGAGAGCAGAGAAAGGCCCAATGTATTCTACCCTGAAGAAAGCAGTAAGGCATCAGAGTTCTCAGGGACCCCTTCCAAGAAAGGGAGTCAGGAACAACTTGCCAGGAATAAGTGCCATAGGGATTTTATGATACTCTAAAATATCAGGAGTCTTTTCACTTATCCATGTTTGATCATTTTATTTTCAGCTGTCTGCAGTCATCAGAAAGGGACAGTGAGCTACTGACAAAGTAACTAGTGGGCATGGGAGAGCCAGGGGACTAGGCAGTGTTAGAGGAGAAGGTGTTCCCTCAGGAAAAAAATAGGTGATGGCAGCTCAGAAGATGAGAGGAAAAAAGGCTGCAGGCCTAGATCCCTAAAGAGGGAAGGAATGTGCTGGAGCTGGGCAGGGTCTGACACATGAACCTAGAAGCTTAAATAACACAGGCAACACCAAGACACTGATACATCGCAAGGACAAGCAGGGAACACATCACGGTGTGGGCAATACCTTACCTAGATCTGTCATCCACTGCACCAGCATGTGGACAAACGTGGCCAGCACATTGCCCCCATTGAGTGATGCTGCCACCGCCAGGTAAGTCCTGTCAAAGTATGGAAAGTAGGTGACTGCAGCTGCAGGGTCTGGAGTCTGCGCCGGCTGGAATCCTGAAGGCATGGAGGTTGCCAACTGAACTGAGGTGCTGATGTTGAGAACTGGGGTCCAAGGAAAGCAGAAGTTAGGCCTGTTAACTCACACAGCACAGGTCATAAGAGGGCAAGGGCAGAGTGTGCTGGTTTTAAAAAATATGTCTTCAAATCCTTTGAGACTCGTCCTTTCAGGAGGTAGAGCCTAATCTCCCCCTCCCCGTGAGTGTGGGCAGGACTTGGGGACCTTCTTCTAACTGAGAAAATAAAGCAGAAATGGCCCTATGTGACTTTGGAGCCCAGGTTATAAAAAGGCACTGCAGCTTCTCTCTTGGATCACTTGCTCTGGGGAAAGGCAGGCACCATGTCATGAACAGCCCTGTGGAGAGGTCCATGTGGCAAAAAACTGAGGCTGAGCGCCCGGGTGGCTCAGTGGGTTAAAGCCTCTGCCTTCAGCTCAGGTCATGATCTCAGGGTCCTGGGATCGAGGCCCGCATTGGGCTCTCTGCTCGGCGGGGAGCCTGTTTCCTCCTCTCTCTCTGCCTGCCTCTGCCTGCTTGTGATCTCTCTCTGTCAAATAAATAAATAAAACCTTTAAGGAAAAAAAAAAAACAAAAACTGAGGCCATCAGGTAACATAAATGAGCTGAGAATTAGATCCACCAGGACCCGCCAAGCCTTTGGATGACTGCAGACCCAGCTAAGCAACACCTGGACTGCAGTTCCATGAGAGACCTTAAACCAGACCGCCCAGCCACACCCAGATTCCTGACTCTCAGAAACTATGAGAGATAATAAATGTTTGCTGCTGGAGGCTACTAAACACTGAGGTGATTTGTTACACAACAATAGACAACGATGTACAGATAGTAAGACCTCACTCGGGCCAAGTATTTGACTCTCTGGGGAGGTTTCATTCATTTTTCAGCAAGTGCCACCTCCTTCTCATACCCATGGTGTTTTTCTTAACCTCCCTCCACCACCAGGGGAAAAGCTTCCAGACTCAGCACAGTGGGGATGATTTTCCTCCTCCAGATTGAAGCCAGGGCTGGTGGACTATTCTAGAAGTCTCTTCTCTTCCATTTCTCACAAGAACAGTCTGTTGGGGCCTGAAAGAACTGAAATAACAGCATATAACTTTCCTACCTACTGGGATGTTGGAAGGAAGGAGACTGAAACAACCTTGGAAAGCCAATAATTTTTACTTTCTGCCACATCAAGCCTTTCACCATGACTCTTTACCAGAAGCAACAAGTCCTCCACCTGTCCCTTCAAATGGAGGTGTCAAGGATGGAGGCCAACTAACTTTGCCCATGGACACAGGACAAGTGAGCACAGCCAGGAGCCCCAATCTGGAACCAGAGACTACAAACATCTCAGTGAAGAGGGAACCTAATACCTACTTTCTTCCCATTTGACCAGCCCCACACTTACACCCAGGCACAGGACAGTCCTCTGTCAAGGAAACAGACTACAATTCAAAAACCACGAGGGTAAAAAGAGCCAGGCTATTTATAGGCACCATTCCAGTGTGTCACCACAACTGTCCTATGAGAAACATATCGTTGCCTTCATTTTGGATGATGGCAAGGGCTCAGGAAGAAAAACAATGTGTCCAAGGTCACACCAGAAGGAGAAGAGGGGTTACATTCTCACCTAGGCCAGTAGGCTGGACTCCAAAGTCCGTGTGAGTTCCCTGACATTCACACTCTGAGATGGTATATTGCAAAAATTAAATATCACAGAATAAATTTAGTACATCTTCCTGAAGCATTGATTTTAGCTGAAAATTTGGGAGAAAAGATTTTGAACGACTTTTGACCTTAAAAGATTTTATCCCACATACGTGCAAACAAAATTGGCAGAATTTCACTTTTCCCTCTCAGATAATTTTGAATTAAGAGTAATTACTACCTCAAACAACACAAAAACAGTCTTTGCAATGTTATTTCTTAAGACTGTCATGAAATAGGAATAAACTGAATAGAGGAAAAAGCTGGCCAGAATCTTTAAACTCAAGGTTGAATTATGATAGTTCTAACTGATGGAAGAAAAAAAGATATGATTACAGGGCACCTGGGTGGCTCAGTGGGTTAAAGCCTCTGCCTTCGGCTCAGGTCATGATCTCAGGGTCCTAGGATCAAGGCCCGAGTCGGGCTTTCTGCTCAGCAGGGAGCCTGTTTCCTCTGCTCTCTCTGCCTGCCTCTCAACCTACTTGTGATCTCTCTCTGTGTCAAATAAATAAATAAAATCTTTAAAAAAGAAAAAAAGAAAGAGAAGCAGTCCATCTTTGGGGCACCTGGGTGGCTCAGTTGGTTAAGCGACTGCCTTCGGCTCAGGTCATGATCCCAGAAACCGGGGATCGAGTCCCACATCGGGCTGCCTGCTCAGCGGGAAGCCTGCTTCTCCCTCTCTCACTCCCCCTGCTTGTGTTTCCCCCTCTGGCTGTGTTTCTCTCTGTCAAATAAATAAAAATATTTTTTTTAAAAAAAAGATATGATTACAAAGAGAATTCAGGTGAGATGAATGAACTCTCCATTGCCCTTGGTAATAAGGAGGGGTCCGAGAGTGGATTCACTCAGCCAGCCTGCCATGAAGATAAATGAAACTCCCATCCTGCAACAACCCTGTTTGGGCAGGCAGGCCCCAATCCTCCCCTAGTCCAGACAGCCCACAGGTCATATCCACTTCACCATGTGTTTTTGTATGGTCTAGGAGCTAAAACAGCTTTTACATTTTATTTAAAATAATAGCCTTATTGAAATATAATTCACATAATTCACCATAGACAGCAACCTTTTAAAGGATATAATTCATTGGTTTTTAGTCTATTTGCCATTGTACAACCATCACGACGATCACGACAATCTAATTTTAGAACATTTTCATCACTCCAAAAAGAAACCTTGTACCCATTAGCACTCACTGCTCCCCACCAGCCCCTGGCAACCATTCATCTGCTTTCTGTCTCTACAGATTTGCCCCTTCTGGACTTTTCTTAAGAATGGAACCATGCAGGGGCGCCTGGGTGGCTCAGTTGGTTAAGCGACTGCCTTCGGCTCAGGTCATGATCCCAGAGACCCGGGATCGAGCCCCACATCGGGCTCCCTGCTCGGCGGGAAGCCTGCTTCTCCCTCTCTCACTCCCCCTGCTTGTGTTCCCTCTCTGGCTGTGTTTCTCTCTGTCAAGTGAATAAAATCTTAAACAAACAAACAAAAAAAAAGAATGGAACCATGCAGCATGTGGCCTTTTGGAACTGGCTTCTTTCATTCCTCTCTTTCACTCTTACATGTAGCATTTTAGCTATGTGAATATATCACATTTTTAAAACCCATTTATCAGCATTTGCATTGGTTCTACTTTTTGAATATGAATTATTGTGAATAATGCTGCTAAGAACATCTGTGTGAAGTGTTTGTGTGGGCATGTGTTTCCAGTTCTCTTGGGTGTGCACCTAGGAGTGGAATTGCTGGGTCACGTGGTAACTCCCCATTTCATTTTTGAGGAGCTGCCAGACTGTTTTTCGAAGGCACTGCAGCATTTTACAATCCCAGCAGCATGTTCCTCCATTTTTAAATGGTTGAGAAGAAATCAAAAGGAGAAGAAAATTTCATGACACATGAAAATTCTATGAAATTCACATTTTAGTGTCTATAAATGAAGTTTTATTGAAACACAGCTATACCCCTATTCATTTAGGTACTTGCTATGGCTGCTTCCATGCTTCATCAGAGCTGAGTTGTTAGGACAGAAACATATGGCCTACAAAGCCTAAAATTTTTACTATCTGGCCCTTTATAGAAAAAGTTTACCAAGCCCTGCCCTAGACTACAGCCTCCACCTTACTGTAAATCTCTTACACTGAATACAGAAAAATTGCACTCCTAATCAGATAGGATGGAACTTCCACTGACAAACACACAATAACAAAAAACCCTAACCTACTAATCTACTTTTTTGGTCATGGCATTATGGAGAAATCAGCTAACTACAGAGAGTCAATTCCCTTACCTGGCCCTAAAGAGGAAAAGTGCAGACTGTGGTCAGGGACAGAACTTGCCCTGTTGCACTATAAGCTCCCACAGGAGGGGCTTCACCTGTAGGAAAGAGGCTATTTTTCATGTTTACAGCATAACAATCGACGGGATACTAAGGTTGCTGGTTACATGTCCCCCTTGGGTCCTCACACAGAGCTGGAGCTTAGGAGGCACCAGAAGTCTAAGGAGCCAATAAAAGAAAGACTTACCTGCATCTGTCCTTTTGGTCATACAGGAATAGACGGAGGCCTGTAAATCACCCAAGGCCACGCCCACCTGTGTTCCCTTTGGGATTTCAAACCAGGCACTGGAAGTTCTGCCTGCCACACTGCCAGCCTCGGCGATGTCTGGAAGCAGGTGGACGGGAAAGCCTGAGGCCCTCAATCTGCAATCCAAAAATGGACAGTATATTCACCCCGAGCTGGATTTTTTGGTCTTTGCTGTTTCCAGGAAACTCAATGAAGGAAAACACCACAGGACACACATATAAGAAGGAAGGGTAGAATCCAGTGTTTTCACAGAGGGCCTCTTTGGCTTTTTTTAAACCATGAGAAATAGACTTGCATTTTTTAAAAAGTGAACACTAGCTTTCAAAAGCTGGGGATTGGCCTTCCAGGGGAGAAAACAACCAGTTTAAGCAGGGGTGATCGGGAAGAATTAGATAAGAGCCAGATACCACCACCATCCAGTCTTCTGTATTTGAAGGGAACACAAATACTTTGCAGAGGGAGACAGTTTCAGCGCACAGTCATAGCCAGTTAGCACAGTCAAATCAAAGTCAAACCCATCAGTCTCCTGAATGCCAACTGCATTCATCACTTGGGGTTAGTAAACAGGGGGCTGTCAATTTTATAGAACATGCTAGAAAGTCCTTTACCTGAACTACCAGGTGCTTTTTGTTTTTTTTACAGAGCTCACAATTTGGACCCTGAAGGAAGTGAACTTAGAGGGCACTGGATTTCTTGATCTGAAAAGGCAAACTATTCCTTAAAAAGAACTTTTAAAAGACATCCCTCAAGACAACTACTTTCATTTCTTAACCTTATTTAAGAATTTGTTACACTGACAGTTGTTCTTTGAAATCTGTAGGCTAGGTCTTAGTCACAGAGAACGGGGAGCCCAACCTAGGTCTGGGCAACTGTGGGGAACAGGACAGCATGGTGTAAGGGGTGTCCCCTTCCAAGAGTTCACTCAGCCAGGCCCACCATTGGCTGGTGACTGGAACAGGCTGAGAGTCATTGGAACCTGATTCCTGGGCTCTCAGAATCCTCCACTATTGTTCCCAAATAGGAAAGCCCCACTAAATCTTTCCCATTCGAGCTTCTAGCCTTTAGCCTGGAACCAGCTTGCAAGAATATACTCACATCTCCAAGTTCCAGCTTTGGCTCTGAGTGTTGAAATATCCCCAGCTAGCAGCATTCTGGTCGCACATCAGGGATCTTGGCAAGTCACACAGCATGGCAACCACATAGTCATGGATGGTGCCAGCAGCATCGTAGGACTTCAGGAACTCTGGGCTGGTTTTCATATCAAAAACAGTTCAACGTAATCTAATAGCAACTTGAAAGGGCATGCTACACCTAGCCACAGGCAGTGGACTAGACATGGCATAGCTGGGTGGCAGCAGGCACCCCACATGCTGTGGCTCCCTGAGAGCCGAACCTCCCAGGGTGAGGACCTCCCAGCCACTCAAAGCAAAGCTGGCTGGAGTCGGCCTTCAGGATGTGGTTTCAGGGGAGGATGCGCCATGCTTGACAAACCAGGATATTGGCCATTCTCAGCAGCCCTACCCCACCATGAACTTACCACACAACCATCAGCAAGTCCCTTGCCCTCTCTGCCTTTTTCTTTCCCCCTCACACAGCCTTCTGAGAAATGAAGCCGTTCTAGACCAAGTTTAGGTCTTGTGACCACACCCTGTACCAGGCCATCTCACTGAGGGATGCTCTAGCAGGTGGAATAACGCCAACCAGCTGGAGGTACATCGCCATCACCACCTCCCCGCCCCCTCCCGCCCCAGCCACTCCCATTTCCCTGGAAATCCAACACTGAATTCAAAACTCAGTTGTCCATACCTATTCTTCAAAAGCCAGAAGATGGTTGCACAGCCAAACCCTGAGGCCACACTGAGATGGGACTCTGGCTGGGGCAAAGAAGCCAGGAATCCACTGCTACACCGGCCATCTTGCCATGTGACCAAGTGGCTCACGGCTCCGGGCTCAAACACAGGAGAGGGACACCCCTCTGTCCATTCACAGCCTGGAACAAAGGAGATTACCAAAAAAAAAAAAAAAAAAAACCAGAGAAAAGAACAACTGACCAGCAGCAGCATGTCCTTGAGACCACTCTGCTAGTTAGGTTACAGCATGATAATGCTTTGCTCATGCACATGGGTTCTCATATCAGAGCACCTGAGTTTAACACCTGGCTCCACCACCAATGGCTGTGTGACCCTTGACAAGTCACCTACTCCCTCCATTTATCCCACTTCTTCTATGTTCCCCTTAATTCATTTTTTAAAGTTGATATCATATCCCCTCCCACCCTATAAGAAAAGAAACTTGGCCCACTCTCAAGTCCTCTAGTCTCTGTCCTTCCAAACTTTATCGTGATAATATTATCTGGACTTGATTCTGGATGATGATGGATATATATTCTCTTTTCCTTTGGTCTTAGCTAATTGATTTTTAGACATCAAACTTTACTCAGAATTATGGCTATCTTTACTTGATTTATCTCATTTATCTCTTGAAATCTGGATTTTTTTTTCTTTGCTCTTATTTACATATTTTACGCAAAACTAGTTTCAGTGTAGTTCCTTCTTTGGCAGAGCACCTAGAGATCTATATGGCTCAGAATATTTTTTCTTGAAGGACAGTTGTAATATTCTAAGTTCTAAGTTCCCTTTCTTCAATACTTAAAAACACTTTGTAGATTTGTGATAGATTGCCACAAATTCCTTGCTACTCTTCCCATTAAGGGTTGAGTCCAAATTCTCTTTCCTTGAATCTAGGCTGGCCTTGATGATTTGTGAGAGCAAGAGAATGTGGGGGGAGTGACATCCTAGGACTGCCAAGGCTAGGTCATAAGAAGATTTTCAGGTCCCACCAGAGCTTCCTGGAGCACTCACTCAGGGAAGCCAGCCACCATGTAAGAAGTCCCACCACCCTGAGGCCACCATGGTGGGAAACGATGTGGAGAAGTCACATGCAAGCATCTAGGAGGCCATCCTTAGCTGAGTCTAGCCTTCCAGCCTTCCCCACCAAAGCATCAGGCATTGAGTAGAACCACTCTTGAACCCTTCAGACCAGTCCATCCACTAGATGAATACTCCCAAGCAACCTCTGTCAACCCAATGTAGAGAAGCTCAATCTGACATGCAGAAGTAGTTCATACAAGATATGATGAAATGGTTGCTGTGTTAAGTCACTGAGTTTTGAAGGTAGTATGTATGCAAAAACAGAAAACCAAAATGTGGGCGCCTGGGTGGCTCAGTGGGTTAAAGCCTCTGCTTCAGCTCAGTTCATGATCTCAGGGTCCTGGGATCGAGGCCCACATTGGGCTTTCTGCTCGGCAGGGAGCCTGCTTCCCCCTTTCTCTCTGCCTGCCTCTCTGCCTACTTGTGCACTTGCGTTCTCTTTCTCTCTCTCTCTTTCTCTCTCTGTCAAATAAATAAATAAAATCTTTAAAAAAAAAAAAAAGAAAAAGAAAGAAAAAGAAAACCAAAATGTGATGCCATGGCATTTTTACAAAGAATGTTACTACTGAAAACTATCTAGTCAATCTGCTTCTGATTCTTTTATATAGGATCTGGTCATTCACTTTGTAAGCTTTTGGAATTTTGTCTTTGAAATCCTTAAAAGTTCACTATAATATATCCAGCTGTGAGGTTTTCCTTCTCTCTCTTCTTTGACATTCTATGGGCCCCTTTGATCTAGACTGTTACATCTTATTTTGTCAATTATGGTAAATTTTCTCCATTAATTCTCTACATATTTCTTCCCCTACCACTTTTATTTTCCTTTTCTGGATCTCCTAGTATTCAGATGCCAGTGATTCTAATTGTATCTTTATTATCTCTTACCTTTTGTTTTAGATTTTCTACTTCTTTGTCCTTTTCTTCTTCCTTCTGAGCTATTTCCTAAATTTGCATCTTTCACTCTCTAATTTGTTCTGAAGTTCTATCCATTCTGCTATTAATTCCATCTATTATGGAACAATTTCCTATGCCTAATTTTCTGGTTCTTTTTATGTCTTATTATTGTTTCTTGCTAATATTCTCCTTTTATGTATTTTAGTATGTATGTCAGGCTAATTTTAAATTCTTAGACTATCCATTCTAAAGATCTGGGAAGGATGGATGAGACCTGGGGTGAATCCACAGCTAACCCATCCCACCCTAAAAAACATCTCCTCAGGTCAGGGCTTCCAGTCTGCCCCCAGGATGAAACAATGTTTTGGGGATCCTTACATTATAGGTCACCTGCCCTAGATTTGGGAAAAGACTCCTGCTTTTCTCCACTGTCTTGACTTTATTCCTAAAGACACCTGAATTGCTATGGATGTGGGGACAGGTGCTGCTTGTCCCAAAGGCATGACAATCCAAGGGAGCCAGCAGTTCCCCTCTTGATTTATCCTCCCACAGGCAAGGCTGGTTGCCTCTTGCCCCAGATTCAAACCATCAACCCACAGACACCAACTCAAAGTAGCCCCAACACCCTAGGTTCTCTCACAGGTTCTCCCTTTTACTTGGTGTTTTTCTCTTACAATTCATCTGAAACCAGTCTTAGGGGAGAGAGCCAGCAGTCAAGCTAGTTCAGCATCTTGGTGGCAACTGTATCTGGAAGTCCAGGGGTGGAAGACACTTATAACTGTTTCCTTGGTCCTGGTATCTCTTCCTGCCATGTGTTGACTTTACTACCAAACTAGTAGCAAGGGGAAGGGACAGAATTAGGGTTAGGGTGTATTGTGTGTATTATGTGTATAGGGCTGTGTGTATTACATGAGTTAACACATGTAAAGCATTTAGAACAGTACCTGACACGGTGAGTACTCAAGTAATGTTAGTGATAATAATGATGAACTATTACCTTCTAAACTCTGTACATGGTCTAAGACTTCCAACAGCCTTATAGAAAGAGAATATACCCAACCTACATATCTTTTGTTCTCTCTTCTCCTCATACAAGGGAGATCTCTCACACTTCCATGCAATATTAATATAACCATTGCAGCAGAATGGGAAAAGAATGTTGACATTAAATGCCAATTGAGAAAAGTTATCAGCAGCAAGAATACTCTAGACCAATGGACAGAAATGAAAATCTGGCTCCACGACATAAGACGGCTTCCAGATGAGACTAATGCCTGCCATGAAGCAGAGCAGGGCAAAGCCCCACCTGCAGCCGTTTCCTGGCTATGTCTGATCTCAGGTCCCAGCCCCAGATTCGGGAGCCAAAACTATTACGTTTTCTTATAAATGTTCATTAAGAACCAAAGAAAGAGACTTAACTGCCCCTCTCCCCTGAGTTCCAGGCCACAAAACATCCATTATTCATTCATTTATCCAAGCATGATCGAATGACATGTGTATTAAATTTCTAATATGTGGGGTGCCTGGGTGGCTCAGTCATTAAGCATCTGCCTTCAGCTCAGGTCATGATTCCGGAATCCCAGGATTGAGCCCCTCATCAGGCTCCCTACTCAGTGGGAAGCCTGCTTCTCCCTCTCATTCCCCTTGCTTATGTTCCTTTTCTATCTTCTCTCTGTCAAATAAATAAATAAAATCTTTAAAAAAAAACACATCTAATATGTATTAGGCACTGGTTCTGGCCCCTGAGAATATAGCAATGAACAAGGAAGAGTCACTACCTTCAGAAAGCTTATACACCAGGGATAGAGAATATAAACAAGCAAATATATAATACTAGATACTTCAGTTTGTTTCTGAGTCCAAAGTCTCTTATGTTTTGTCTCCCTCCCTGACTTACCCCACTTCCCATTTCCTTTCCTTCTCCTACTGTCCTCTATATTACTCCTTATGCTCCACAAGTAAATGAAACCATATGATACTTGACTTTCTCTGCTTGGCTTATTTCTCTGGTTGGTGCCTTTAAAAAAAAAAACTTGGATTATCATTCATTTTCTTTGTATTATGAAACAAATATGGAGCCCTTACCATGTACCAGGTATTGTTCAAGGCATTTCAAAAATATTGATTCATTGAATCTACAAAATAGCCTTATCACATGGGTGTGATAATTATCCCCTTTGTACAAGAAAAATAAAGCACAGAAAAGTTTTTAAAAATTGCCAAATGTCACACAGATACTAAGTGGAAGAACCAGGATTCTCGGTGTAAGGTGTTCAGATATTACAGATAAAGCCAAAGGCCTGTGTCCCAGTCCCCTTCCTGTTCCTGTTAGCCCTTGTAGGTAACTATCTAAATAAAGTTTTTACACTGATGTAATTAATATATTTGGTTTGGTTTCATTGACTTCATTCTGTTTTTGTCTGCTTTTTAAAAACAAATAGCACAATAATGTATTTCTTTTTCCAGGTGTTGTTTTTATCAACCAACAACTGTTCTGGAGTTCCTTCCATGTCAGGATACGTGGCTGTACCTTCTGCTTTCTAACTCCTGCATATACTTCTACAGCGTGGGCATGCCAGCATTTATTCCTCCAGTCCCCTGAGGTTAAATACCAGTTTCCAAGACCATAACAAGGAGGCAACGGACGACCATGAACGACCATCCTTATGCACATCCATGTGAAAGTAATTTTCCTGAGCGAATTCTGAGTAGTAGAGCTGCTGGTCACAGTAGGCCTGTTTTATTTTTAACTGCCCTCCAAACCGCTATGCTAATTCACACTACCACCGGCCATATTTAAAAGAACCAATTTTCCACCCAATTTGCCAACTCATGGCATTTTCAGACTTTGATTTCTTATAATCCAGTGGGTGGGAAATGATTTCTCTTTGTTGTTTTCATCTGTGCTGCCCCAATTACTAATGACATTGAGCATCTCTTCATACGTTTCTTAGCCACTTGTATTTCGTCTTCTAGGAACTGCCCTTCTCAGTATCCTTTGCCCATTTTCCACAGAGCCATTTGTCCTTTCTTTGTTCTTAGTTTTTTATTATGTACCCATATTCACACTAGCAAAGTTTTCTCCTAGTCGGCTGCTTGCCTTTTAGCTTGGTTTTACAATCCCGCATTTCTCTCCTGCTATTAATGAGCCTGGAAATGGAGCCTACAGGCATAATAACCACAGGCCTCTCAGAAGACACTCTCACTGCCTTTGCTTTCTGCCCGCTGGCTGGCCTGTGCCCTTGTGGAAGCAATTAGCTCTCTTCTCAGCAAACTGGTGCTTGTCTGTGTTGACAGCCTCGAGTGTGCCCTGGAGGGTGAGGGCTTCGTCTGCCCATGTCTATGTCTCCTGTGGGGTCTAGCATGAAGTCAAAGTGATCTATGGCCACCATTAAAAACACAATGACTTGATCCCAAGTATGATTCACTCAACTCTGCTAAGCGAGTGTTACCACAGTGGCTTCCCTCCTTCCCAGAAGCAGAAAACAAAACAAAGAGGCATGTGTGCTGTCTATGAAATATTAAGCAGCTCTCTCCAACAATGTGGGCAATGGTTTGTGTGGTTGTTACAGAGTCCAGGAAATGGGCAGAAAGGGAGGTTATGACCAGACCACAATATTTAGATCTCTGCTGTCCTCTCTAGGAAGGGTTTTAGTATTAAAAGGACATTTTTCTCATTAAAGCAAAATTAAGGAGTTTAAAAAGCTTTTATAGCCTAGACTCCCACTGAGAGGCCAGCTCTAACACCCTAATCGGTTTTCTCCTCCAACTACTGAATAGAGCCAAGCAGCTCCTGTGGTCCCAAACATCCTGACAATAGGCAGATGAGAAGAAGGGAAGGAGCAAGAGATCCTGCACTGGCTCTATAGTCACCCAGGCCCTCCAATCAAAGATTGCATTGCTAGACACCTGTCATGCTGCTGAGGGGTAGGCTGCCACTCACTTGGCCCAGGAGAACTGGAATTACTAACTCTCCAGGCAAATGTTCAAATCCCTTCACTATAGCCCCCAAAGCAGCTATCCATCCTCTACTTAAAATACCTGCGGTAAAATGTTGGTGGCTTTGAAGACGGGTGATACATATGTGTTGGCTCATAGTAACATTCTCCCTACTTTTATGTCTATATAGAATTTTTTCGTAGTTAAAAAAAAGGCTTTTTAATGCTTGCTCTAACAGGATCTCATAACATCCTAATCCTTCCTTGGACATTCTTTTGGGAAGTTCCTCCTTTCATTGAGCTAGTGCACCCTCTTGCAGCTCTGGTCCTCCTAGAGACCTCTAAGAGCTCAGTGTCTAAAGTCAGACCAACCTGGGTTCAAAAGCTGGAGTCATCACTTGCTGCCATATGACCCTGAGCATACGAACCTCTCTGAACCTCCATTTTGTTTGGGAAAGTTCAATGAGATCGTACAGGTAACACCCTTGGCCTAGCACCAAGCATGCAAAATACTCATTTTTATTTTGCTAGCTTAATAAGTCTCCTCCTGGAGGCCAAACAGAACAGGTCACCTACCTCTGCATGTGGCAGACATGATAAAAGATGATCAACTAAATAAAACTCAGCACCTGAGCCCATAAAAAGGATGCCCTGAAATTTAGAAATCACAAACATCTGTGATTACGACAAACAACAAAAATTATGCCCAAATTCAAAAGTGTACTCTGTGTCTTGGCATACCCTACAACCACACTAATCTTTAGTTGTCTGCATTGATGCTCAGAGGCACCGACAGAAATAAAGAGAAAGCTGTGGAAAATCCACTTCACTGAATCCTACAGAGAATCAGAGAGAACTCACTTTTCTCTTACCCTGCTTAAGGACAGAATGTGAGTGGAGAGTTTGCTTACTCATTACACATTTGTACAAGAAAGGATACACACAAAATACAAGAGGCAGCATAGGCCATTTCGTTCTCACTGCAGGGTGACCTGATCCTTCGGAGGAGAGCCCTCTGAAGCACTTTGCTACCCCACAGTGATTTCTAGAAGCACATGATCATCCCCAGAGTCCAGCATACCTTGGCCTGTTTTCCAAAACATGACTCCATGCATTTGTCCTGACACTCCAATGCCACAGACTTCCCGGAGCAGATGCCGAGGAAGGGCAGCAAGGCACTCATTTAGGGCTTGGATGATTCTGCTCACATCCTGCTCCTGCCCCTGGAAACAGAACAGGACACGTTGGACAGGGGCACATGGATGGGGGGATATAGGCAAAGGCCTCAAGGAATTTTGTGGGTAGTAGCTGCCAAGCTAATTCCACTGGGGCCACTTCCAGGACCTGCTGACTGGCCTCAGGGATGACGTATGGGACTGAGGGTTCTCCACCACCTCCAGCAGGGCCAGGAACGGGAATGTGGTGGGCAAGATTCTACTCTCTCCCTGCACAGGTGAGGTGCTGCTGCAGATCAGAAATGGCCACAGCTCCGCCCTCCACTGTGGCTGAATCTGAGCTGAGGAAAGCCTTGCTTCTGCCCTATAGGAATTGACAGTCTAGAGGAAGGATAGGAAAACACAAGAGAGACCATAATGTAAGAAGTTAAGGGTTTATCATGAGGCATCCTGAGGGTTGGGATAAGAGGATGGAACACAGCAGGGAGGAACCTGGCAGGAAAGTTGTAGCCAAGAAAGGCCTCATGGACTTAAAGCACTGTAGGACAAGCTCTAGCGTTTGCTTCCACGTGGACTTTAGTTCATCCACATGGCAAATATTTCCTGAGTGCCTTTAGGGTCAGGCCTTAGACTTGGAAACAAAACACCCACTAGGCAAGGCAGGCAAGGAGGTAACTCTGAGAATACCTTGGCAGAGCGCCAGGGAGATGGTCCATGTGAGGGGCTCATGGGAGATGAGGCTATAAAGAGAAGAGACTGAGCCCCATGGGAGACCTCGAGGCGCAGGGCGAGGAGTTCCTCCTAAAGCCAATGGGGAGCTCCTTGGGCTTTCTTAATAGGACAGTACCATCATCAGAAGGTTAATTAGGCAATGGTATAAGCTACCCAGAGAGAGAGACTGGTTGTATAGAGAGATTTCTGGGGGGGGGGGTAGAAATGAGATTCAAGAAAGTCAGGACCATCCTTTCCTGATTTGCCTTTTTTCTGATTTGCTGCCTCCTTAAGAATTTCTCTAGGCAGAATAACCTTGAAACATAAGTCATGAGAAATAAGGAGAATGTAAACATACTAATATTTTATGTTAGTATGAATGTAAACAGCATACTAATATCTATGAATCAAATGGTCTTAAGGGACAAAACGGTGAGTGGAATGCAGGATCTGAAAAAAGGTTAAAGGTCTCTGGAGTCAGAAGTGAAAGCACATTTAGGTATCTTAGAGTTAATGAAATGCCAAAAACCAATTAAGCAGTGTATCCAAATGGGTGGGAGGTACAGACTAATGTAACTTTAAAAGTAGGTGACTCCCATCAAAAAATTTAGGTTCCATGACCATCTATTCTTTTAAATTATGAAGTCCCTGTTAAAGACTAGAAATCAGACTCCAAGATCCCATCCAATCCCAGGAGATGCCTCCAACCAGTAAGAAGTCTCAAAAAGCTAAGGAGGCCACCACAAAATATACACCTGGAAAAGCAACCCAGATGACATAATTGTTTTCTCCATGATTAAGTAGATTTCAAGTAGACTCCACACCCAGGGCAGAGCCCAGTGTGGGGCTTGAACTCATGACCTTGAGATCAAGACCTGAGCTGAGATCAATAGTTGAGCTACCCAGGCAGGGCCCAATGATCAAGAATTAAACATGCATATTTAAAAGAGTCATACCTATCTGATTAACATTTATGCTTAAGGAAACTTCTGAGTATTTTGTATTTTAGGTAAATTTATATGTTTGAGAGATTTGACCTAGGTTACCTTGGTACTTGAGTAACTGATCTAGATTTGTGATTATAAGTTCAAATCTCACTACTGTATATGTATAAAAGGATTTTAAACATATAAAACATTTAAAATTTATATAGTTATCCATTTAACTTACGAGATTTGTAAGAATTGTTTAAGTATTCTGAAAAGCTTTGGGTCAGGCAACTATAGTGCCTTATACATATATTTATTTATATATTTATAGATAATATTATGTAATATTCTATCTTACATATTTATGTAAAATGTACAACTAAGGTACTTAACTGAAATGGCATTAAGTATTATTCAAAGGCCCTCAAAAATGGTAGTTACATGTTAGACTTAAAAATGGAAACAGCTTTATAAGCTAAATTTAAAAGCTTAAGAACTAGGGTTCTGAATTTAATAAACTGAATACTTATTTTTATTTCAACCAAAGTAAAATGTTCTGGCACACAAAAATTATCTCAAGGCACAAAATAAATTTATACTTAACAACTAGAAGGATCCATGGAAAACTCAGAAGAGAAATATGGCTCAGCTCTTAATAAATGTCTGGTTTATGGAAAACTAAAAAACTCATGATCTTGGAAAAGCATCTGAAGAATAAGCCCTCAAGCCCCAGGGCAGAACACAGCCTCCCCCGCCTTGGGACAAATCTCTCACTTGCCCGGTCAGCCTGCTGGCCTGGGCAGGGGCAATTCTAGGCTTCAAACAAGCATGAACAAAGGAGCAGAAAAAAAGGAAGGTGAGGATAGGTGGGATGGGGGAAGGAGTGCAAAGAGAGCACAAATCATTTTCCTGAGGCTGCAGCCCCAGATTCTAACAAGACTCTTTATATATGGGAAAGACTATGGCAGAACTGACTGGGCAGTGAGAGACCAGCAGAAAGGAGGTGCACCGCTGTGCACCTGAATTGAGATGTGTGGGAGTATAAAATACAAACCAGACTTCAGATTTAATATGAAAAAACACACAATTTATCTTATTAATAATTTTATATTAATTATATATTGAAATGATAGCAAATGGCTATATTGGACTAAATTAAATATGCAATTAAAATTAATTTCAAATGTTTTTACTTTTAATACTAGAAAACTGAAAAGTACAGGTATGCATCACAATTGTGACTAGAATTTCTTTTGAATAATGCTAAAGAGTTCCCACAGGGCCTCAGGTGGTGTATCAACCCAAGACAGAGGAGCCACTGTTTAAAATGGGCCCAGGGTTGGTGAGTTGCGTGGGTGGGGATAGTGGAGGAGGGAAATGGGCCAGGTGGGAGGGAAGACAAGGGGATAGTGAGTGTTCAGCAATTAGTTCAAGTTTTAGTGGTGAGTGTGATCAGGGAGTAGTTCTTTGACAATAGGAATACCCACAATGTAACAGGGAAGGTGCTGCTCCCATTCTTTGGTTCAGAATATTCATTGCTCAACAACCAAATAAAATACTAAAACTTTGGATTAGAGGAAGAACTTGTTAACTCATTCAACCCCCTCCCCCACACCCCTCTTTACAGATGAGGAAACTGGGGCTCAGAAAGGAAAATTAATAACTCAGAAAGGGTCACAGAAATTCCCTCAAAAATCCTGGTATTTCAGGATGCCTGGGTGGCTCAGAGGGTTAATCCTGTGCCTTCAGCTCAGGTCATGATGTCAGGGTCCTGGGATCGAGTCCATATCAGGCTCTCTGCTCAGTGGGGAGCTTGCTTCCCCCTCTTTCTCTGCCTGCTTCTCTGCCTATTTGTGACCTCTCTGTCAAATAAATAAATAAAATCTTTTTTAAAAATCCTGGCATTTCAAAGTCACAAATATTTAAAAGCTGCACAGCTTGACCTTGGTACATGCAACATTTCTTAAGAATGAAAAGCGCATGGGTGCCTGGGTGGCTCAGTGGGTTAAAGCCTCTGCCTTCGGCTCAGGTCATGATCTCAGGGTGCTGGGATCAAGGCCTGCACCAGGCTCTCTGCTCAGCAGGGAACCTGCTTCCTTCTCTCTCTGCCTGCCTCTCTGCCTACTTGTGATCTCTCTCTCTCTGTCAAATAAATAAAGAAAATCTTTAAATAAAAAAAAGAATGAAAAGTACATACATAAGGAAAGGACAGAGTCATCAGGCATTTCTTCAGCTCAGTGGCCCTCACCCCACAGGTGATGTTTGTCCCTTAGGGTACATTCGGCAAGATGGAGACATTTTGGGGTGTCACAACTGGGTAGAAGAGTCTACTAGCATGTAGTACATAAAGGCCAGGGATACGGCTGAATATCCTACAAAACACAGGACAGCTCCCCACAACAAAGAATCATCTAACTCAAAGTATCAACAGTGCCAAGGTTGAGAAATCCTGCTCTAGATGAAATTACAGCAATGCTGTTTGTCCCAGAGCACAAAACACAAATGGAAGAAGCAAGGGGGGGCTATTCCTGGCCCCTCCTAAACCCTTCATTAGGCAGATATGGCACACTGTGTGTTGTAAGCCTGCTGAATGTGGTGGGAATCAGGGAAAGCAGTTTTCAAGATGTGACCCTATTTCAGGGCCCCTGGGTGGCTCAGTTGGTTAAGCGTCCAACTCTTGATCTCAGTCCAGGTCTTGACCTCAGGATTGTGAGTTCAAGCCCTGCATTGGGCTCCATGCTAGGCGGAGTGCCTACTTAGGAAAAAAATAAATAAAAACACTGGGTCTATCTCAAGAGAAGAGAGCAGTGCCTAAACCCACTCCCTGTAATCCCAGGTCTGTTGCCCACCTGCACAGGGTCAGAGCTGAACATGCCTCCATTTTGTAGTCCATGTGATGAAATCAGTATTCTAAAATACCCTGATGCCCCAACCAAACTAATTTTGAGTCTATGAAAATGTAAAGTGCTCCTGAACTCTTTATCTTCTGAAATCTTTCTGAGCAAGACAGACTCTGAACCCTAAAGAACTAGTCTAGATAAGTGGCAAAAGATTGTGAAAAACGAGTTCTTGGGGTGGGGCTTAGAAAATCCAGGTTTGTGGCTGGAAAGGGCCTTAGACGCCATCTATTTCAACTGAGAGAACAAGCAGAGATCCAGAAAAATTAAAAAAAATAAAAAATAAAAAAAAGTCCTAAAGTCACACAGAAAGTTCCTAGGTATTAATTTCTATTGTCAATTAACTGAACATAGAGCTACATTTTTCAGGTAATTAATGGAATCCAGCTGTAAGAACTGATGATCTTTCTGAACCCACATCTCCAAACAGATCCCACTGTGGTGAAATTCTCCATTTCTATCCTGTGGCTTTCCCAAGACACTAGTTTTAATGCATAATGATCCATCCGATCCTTTTCTAACATTTAAATCGGCTTATCTTTCCCGTCTCTGTCTGCACAGTTCTTCCTCCAAGGTGTCCAAGCCTTTGGGTCCTGGTATCTTTTGCTGACCAAATGTTTCAATGCCCCATTCCACCCCTGCAGTATGAGAAGAGCCACTTAGGCCCAGATTCTACAATCTTAGTTCCTGAGGAAAACCCAAATTCTGCCCTGCGGAACAAACTGACTCCTGAACTTGATACCGGCAGGTGTGAGATGCAGAGAGGTCAAGAACAAGAGGAAGGCCTGAGGTCACACAAGAAAAGCAATTTCCCCAGATCAAAGTACAGAAAGTGGAGGCCAGCGAGCACCGGGCAGGGCTGCCATAAGTAAGGCCCACAGAGGCCAGCGCCACAACGGGGTCAGCAGGTGGGAAAAGCTCCTGGGACGAAGCCTAACGGATCAGAGGGAGCTACGGCAGTCGGGCAGAGGTCAGGCAGGCTGGAGAAATTACGGAGACTTCTCTGAAGAAGAGAGGTGTCGAGGAGGCCTCCTTCGAGGAGCGAGAGAGTGGCTCCCCGCGGCGGCGCAGCTCCAGGACGCTGCCTCACCTGGGGCCCCGCCGCCGCGCTCTGGGCCGCCGCCTCAGCCCGCGCAGCCCGGGCACAGCTCGCCAGTATCACAAACCCCGACGGGTTGCCGGGCAGGGCCTCCACCAAGGCCGCCTTGACAGACGTAGTGCCCAGGTCGATACCGAGAATGACCATCCGCTCAGCCATTGCCTCCGAGAGCCGCACGGCTGACGTCTGGGGTAGTGGCGCCCCCTCCTGCGCGCTTCGTCCGCGTTCTAGGCGCCGAGACGGGGCCAAGCCTTCAGCCACACCCAACATTGAGGGTTCTCACTTTCCCATTGGTTAAGAAGGCGGAGCCCCGCCTACCTTCGCGGCGATCCCCAGCTATAGGCGGAGAGGCGGCGGAAGGGAGGACCTAGAGGGCCCAGTTCCGCATGACCGCAGTTCTAGGACAGTGGAAAGCTTACCCGGCCTCGCTCCTCGTAGTAGCGCGGAATTCGCCTACAGGCCCTGGGGTCTCCCGGAGCCTCTGTGTCCCTAAGCCTCCCACACACCTGAGTCCCCCATCCCTGCCAAGGCACCTGCGCCCTTCTGCTCCTCACTAACCCGGCCCAATTATCGGGCTAAGACTAAACTACAGTTCCCAGAGTGCATCGCACCGAGATATGTAAGCCGAGAATCAGGTGGCTGGAGTCAGGTGACTTGTGGCCCGCCTTCACCCAAAATCAGGCTGCGGGTGGAAACGGGTACAGTCCAAAACGGATCCAGCGTCCTGTGTGGTCAGTTCCCTGGTCCTAGAGGATCTCAGGTGAGAGTCCGCGCGGCCCCAACAGCCTCTCCCCATTTACCCGGCCGAACCCCAGAGGGCTAACGACCAGCACTGTAAGTCCGTTGAGGATTTTGCCGCGCGTCTAGTCCCCCTCCAGCCGCGCCAGGGTTCCATCACCTACCGGCAGTCCCGGCCTGGAGACAACAGACAGCCTCCAGATTGAAAGGCCCGTGTGGTGGTGAGCAGAGGCAGGGGGCACTGGGCTGCCGAGGTGGTGTGGGTGGCCCTACCCCAGTGCAGGTCCGAGTCCCCTCCCCGCCTTCTGGTTAGATGGCGCCTGAATATGGGTCGCGGAGTTGCCAGATTACTTTGGAGAGAGGAGATGCTGAAAAACCCATTCCACGAACTCCCTTTGGTGTGCTGAGCGCGGGTCCGGGTTCGGGGGGACTGGGCAAAATGGGGCCCTGCCCTGCATTCCGGGGTTTTCAGGCCGGAGGAAGGAACTGACTGGGCCCTGCCCTTTTCAACAGAATTAAGAAAAATAACCCCCTTGCTTTATGAGAGCTTGCTGGGTGCCTGAGGCAACGATAGTAATCATTTTACAACATTGTTTCTCAACTTTTTTTCCTATTGAACTCCTTCCCACCACCATGAAATTTTAATAACCCTAATTTAAGTCAGTTTATGTATTTTGGCCCTTTGGAGAGCTGCAAGCCATGTTTTGCATTCCATCTCATTTAAGTCCTATGATATAGTCTCACTGTCCTTGTTTTCACTTGGGAAATTGAAGATTGAGGAGGTTAAGTACCCCAAAGTCACACAATAATTCATGAGCCCAAGTTCAAACCTGTGCAGTCTGTCTGCAGGGCACACATTCTTGCCACTTTGTGTGTTCTACAAGAGAAGGAGACTCAGGAAGTTCCAGGCTGTGAAACAGTTGACCTGGTTAAGTCAGATACTTGACAGGAGCTGGACACCCCTGACCCCAAGTGGTTCCTGGGACGCATGGTTTGGAAATGAAGACTTCTTAAAATGGTATCTGAGTGAGGCCTGGAAGATAGAATTTTATGAAGAAAGATAGGGGCATGCCGACAGAGCCCCTTGTCAGGAAATTCTCTGTTTCTACTTTGTAGCATTCACAAGACATAGTTTTCGTGCATACCTATCACTCTGACCTTTTTCTGACATTTTAATCAACTTATCTCTCAATGTCTATCTGTCCTGGTGTCTTTCATCCAAGGTGTCTCAGCGTCTGGAGCTGGGGGCTTTTGCTGACCAAACATTTGAGTTTCTCAGTCCACATTTAACTCCTGCAGGATGAGAGAGGAGCTGGGTAGGCTTGATTCATATCTGATTTTCCAGAGTAAAAGCCAGACTTTAGCAGAGGGGACATTCTGAATCCTGAACTTAAGGACACAGACTGGTGTGAGGAGCAGAGAGTGGCAAGAGTGAATGGGAAACCATGGCCATTCCACAGACGGAGGAGAGCAATTCCCTGCAGGTCTGGGTACAGATAGAGAGCACAGGGATACAGCACCAAAGGCAACGACTCCAGAGGAGGCCAGAGACAAAGGAGGTCCATGCCAGCAGGTGGGAAAGCTCCTGAGATAATACCTAACGGATGAAAGGGACTGCTCAGGCAGAGAGACTCCTGGAGAGGACAGGGGCAGGCAGAGATCAGGCAGGCTGGAGCTGTCAGGAAGATGTCTTTGAAGGGAGGGGTGTATCAGGAGGTGCCTTGAGGACTTTTGGGAAAACTGAAACCAGAGAGGTGTTTCCACACAGCCGTCTCCTAGCTCTCCCTGCAGGAATCCCCAGAGGCCGTCAGGTGGGAGGCCCTAATCTCCACACATTAAGGCAGCATGTGCAGACCGAGTTGGAGATATCCATGCTGACCTGCCCCATCTTGCCCGTGGTTCACCTGCCGTACATTGGGCTATAGTTGTTATATAGCACATCCCCCTCACTTAACCAAGGAGTTTCCCCTGGGCTAATCTGGTTGTCATCCCTCACTGGATCCCCATCATGAGTGATCCCTGCCAGTCGTGGAGAGGTGACACTTGTCAAATGAAAAAGCCTTAAACTGGTGTCCGTTGGTGGCATTAGCCCCTTAGGCTTTTGTCCCAGGACAAGGAATGAAATTTCCTTAAGGTTCGTAGGTTCACAAAGTCTAGTATCTGACCACAGTTTGGATAACTTTTTGAAAAAAAAGAACCCCCAGCCAATAAAACTGCATTCTTTCTTTTTGTTCACTAGTTACAAAGAGCAGTTGAAGAGGGAAAAACTCAGTGTTTACTTCCTCAGAATGGAACCTTACACAACACACTTAGCCCACAGCTCCACATATCAAAGAAAGCTGTGTTCCACACACTGCACCCTCCCAGTCACCTCCGAGCTGATGATGCAAAGCACATGAGGTCACAGGCATGAGGTGAACATCCTTCGTGAACTGTCTGTGCCATGATTCCAGGGGGCATATTGTCCATTTGTTGCTGAGCTGCTTCAACTTTAACCTGAACTCTTGCCATTTGTTTTTCTTCCTAGTTCTTTGAAGTTGAGGAACATGATAAGGAGTTGGATGATTATTTTTATCCTTCTTCCCCTGAAGCTCATAGAGAAATGTGGTGAGTTTAGAAATGGGTCATCAGCTTCATAAAGAGGGAGATGGTGCAATAGAGTAAGTAGCCTGACGTCTTCGTAGCCAAGGGTTTAGGATGGTCCAGACTGCATGTGTCTGCCGGCTCCTTGGCCAAATGACCACTGGGTGGTGGAGTAGACCCAGGTCTTAGGTTCACAAGAATCCACATGATTCCACAAATAATTGGCCTTCTTCCATGGGGTCCCATTACCTTTTCTGTGCCACCAAAGTCAAACTGTGGACCTCCAACAACTCTCTGCGCCTGTGGCCCTCACAAACAGAATTATTGGTCATAAAAGATGCTGCAGAAGCAGACAAGGTCACCAACTTGTTGCACCTGGTTCTTCTGTCAGGTTCAGATACCTGAGGAGTCTGCCCGGTATCCCCTTGGAAGATGAAAAAAACCTTCTCTTAGAGAGAAACCAAGGAACGCGGTGTAGCAGCCCAAGTGCGGCAAGGGCCTCACGTAACACAGGCTGGTTGTCAAAAAATACCCTGGGGTTTGGGCATCCTTGTGAGGTTTGCAAGAGCAGCAGGGCCCTTAGAGGCCTGTATCATACTATCAGTTCTCTCACTGCTTGAAACATTGCTGAAATTCCTTCCGTGAAAAGGATGGAAAGTGTTCAGCACTCCTAGGATGGCAGGCTAGTTATTTTGGTCATCAGCTTGGCTGTTGTCAAAAATCAAATATAGGGGCGCCTGGGTGGCTCAGTCATTTATAGGGGTGCCTTTGGCTCAGGTCATGATCCCGGAATCCAGGGATCGAGCCCCACATCAGGCTCCCCGCTCAGCAGGAAGCCTGCTTCTCCTTTTCCACACCCCTTCCTTATGCTGTCTCTCTGTGATAAATGAATGAAATCTTTTTTTAAAAATCAAATATATCTTAAAATCCCTGACCTTTATGCACACAATACAAATCCTACAGAACCTTCCTGAGAGCCAGGTACAGTGGCTGTACCATTACCATTATGTGGCCTCTTGAAAACTCTTCCAGGTTTGTTAAATACTCAGTCGTAAATACTCAGTCGTGTTACTTTACAGTCACACCTTGTGGATAAACAATTTCCAAGAAAGGAAAGGTGGTACCGTAAAGCCTGGTGTTTCTCAATACCAATTCCAGAGCCCCACTTGTTCCCAGGAAGGAAGAGCACGTCTGGCCACCACCACCTCAGTTATACAGAGGGGAAACTGACCCAGAAAAGGGTAAAAGTCTTCCCGGAAGTCACAGAGTCCCCACAGGTGGGACTGGCATAGGATCCCTGCTCTGTTTTATTTCTTTGCCTCCTTTCCTGAATGTCATTGAAAAAGAGTGATGGAGACACCATAAAATCAAGTGACTAGAATTGGCATTCTAATCTCGCTCTGCTTGTTTTCTTTTTGCTTTGGGGCTTGGTCCTCAAGGACTATGGATGAGTCTGACTTCTCTGGGTGGAATCTTGAGGCACTGCCACCTAGTGGCAAGAAGCTGGGCTTTGCCCCGGACAAGCCTGGGTTTGAGTCCTGCCTCCACCATTTCTGAGCTGGGTGGGCAAAACACTTGCCCTCTGGGGATTGTTTCCTTATATCCAAACTGGGAATGATAATACCTCTCACTGTTACAATAATTAGAGAGTGGGTTAACAGTGTAGCAGAGTGGGTAGGTGGGGAGAAAAGTGGGAGGTACCCATAAGTATTCCTTCAGGAGGGAAAAAAAAAAGACCCTTCCTCAGGGGAAACTTTGGGTAGTTTCGTGAAGACTTGTTTGGTAATTCTGATGTGGTGTCCAGACCCTCTTGCCCCAGGGAAAACTTTAGGATATGCTGTCCCTGGATATGATGCCTGTTTCTTAACTGCCTTCCGTCTTGAGCTTGAAAATGTCCTACCGTGTTTAAAACCTGATGATGAGAACAGTCGCCTGCAATTATTTGGCACTCAGGCCACATGGGAAGTGGGTCACAAACACTACCACAACGTATCTTCACGGCGCCATGTGGTGCCATCTCTCCATCTTATAGGTGAGGAAAGAGAGGCCCACACAGAGGTTATGAACAAAGAAGGAAGGAAGCAAGGAAGTGACAAAGCCAGGATGCACCCGTGTGACTTCAGAGCCCAGTCTCTCAGCTGCCACATGCCACTGTGACTCTGAGTGAGGGAAAAGTAAACAGTCTGTGATCTGTAAGCTTCCTCTTGTAAAGTGCAAAGAATAGGAAGAGCAAAGTCCATGCAGATCTCTAGCTCTCCGTGACCACAGCCCAACAGAACCTTCGGGCCTGAGGTTATGGGTTGCCCCAGAGGTGTGAAGGGCTGCCTGGCATCACTTTCAGTATCTCGGTCCTAGGCACTGTCTCATCAGTGGTTTTGCTTATCTGATGTGGTCCTCAGGGACCTTAAGTCCTCCTGCTGCCCCCCCCCCAGCTGTGTAAGCCCAGAGCAAAGCCTCAAGTTGCTATCAGAGGGTGAAAAAGAAGGGGCAGAGTTGCCAAAGCTGCTTCCAGGCCCTGAGGCTACATATAAGGGAGGGGTCGTCCCACTCAGCTCTGAGAAGTTTGACCTCAGCCAGGGACAACATGGGGACATACCCACTCAGTGGGACCCAACCAGGGAGGTGTGACTAGACTAGAGACCTCAGACTCTGGAAGTCTCCGTTGGAGGCTTGCAGGTGTGGTGACAGAGCCTGTGTCCACATTCAGGTGTGCAAGGTAGTCGTGGACAGGGCGGCCCTCTGAGGCCCCAGGCATCAGAGCCAAGCCCAGAAGTACAAAGTTCCAGGCTGACTGATTTCCTTTGCAGGAGATGAGGTTACTATTCTTGCAGAGAGCTCAGGGAGAGGAAGAGCAACTTCCAGGGAGGAATAATGAAAAAGTGGATCTGACAGTAGAAGTTAGATCCACTAACCTTTTTTTAAAGTTTTAAGTTCCCTTCCAACCTGAACACCTAAAACTTTCTATCTCAGTTCTTGATCTGCTTTGAGGGAACCGGGAAGAGAGAAACCTGGGCCCTGCCTGCAGCTGCTCCCTCTACAAGGACCATCTTAATCAATTTGAGCTCCCTTCCCCTGTGGGCTCCCTTTCCTGCCCAGTCTGGCTTCATGACCACTCCTTAGTCCTTGCATAACCCTGAAGGCCCTTGGGTAAGGGATGAGGTGGACATGTGCCTGGGGCTTTGGGTACACCTGGGAGGAGGGTGGGGTGGGAGTGTGGGCTGCCCAGAGAACACAGGAAGAGGTCAGGGAAAGGCTAACTCACTCTGGTTCTATGGCCAAGTTGCTCTGAGGTATTTGGCCTCCCAAACCTGCTTCCTCCCTCACTCCCAAGGACTATTTGTCTACCTTATCCTGCATTAACACCTTAATGCCAAGAAGAAATCCCTGATAGTGAGACTGTGGTATTCACCATTTTCCCCCCACTCCCCAGAACAGTCAGCCTCAGGAAGGGGGTCACTGAATGGCTTTGACTAAGTTAGGACAGAGCCCAAAGGGGTTGAAACAGGATAACTGGGCCCTGTGTGTCTCTGAGAATACAGAAAGGGGCCGGACCAGTTCTGCAGGGCCATTTTAGCTCCATGAACAGAGGAGACCCCTGTGCTTTCCTATATGAAGAGCTGGTTCAGGTTCACTTTTTTCACTCCCAGATCAATATTTGAATTCCTGTATGATGATTTTTGGGTTCCATTGTTCTAAAACTCTGGGTAGCTCAGCCTTAGAGCCTATCAGTGTGGGGAAGAAGAAGCTACAGTGTTTCCTGCTCAAGCATGTGGCTACCTGGCTGTCTCTCTTGCAGCAGAAGGGGAAAGAGCATAATGAAGGCTCAGGTTTCCAGGCCCATCACCTATCCTCTCAGGACCTCCATGTCTTCTAGAAGATGGGGTTGTCCTGAGTCAGAGCTCATGAGTTCAGATGTTAAGATCCTCATCCCAGTTTCTCCTTGTGAGCCTAACTTCTCTGACCTAATGATTTGTCATTGGTTTGGGTCCTTCCAGAGTCAACAGTCGACCTTACTGTTCCTCCCACTGTAAAGCTGGAAAATGGAAGCTCAGCCAACATCACCATTACCCTTCAGTAAGTTCCTGGGCCCAACTCTGTCATTAGCCTAGTTCATTCACCCCATGGCCAGGTCAAGGCTGACCCTTGGCTCTGTTCATATTTCAAGTGTGATATCTTTGCCTCTTCACTTAAAAGACAAGCCAAAGAACCTGAGGGCCATTGAATATTCTGTATGGTGTTATCAAGTCCCTTCTCTCCTGAGAAAATAAAATAAGCTTTGAAAAAAAAAAAAGAAAGAAAGAAAGACAAACCAGAGAAAGAGAGGTGATAGCAGGTGGTCTGCAGACTCAGGTCCTAGAATCTCTCCACTCACGGCCACTGAATCCTTGTTTCTGGTCAGAGGAGGATGAAGGGGGCTTCCCCTAGACATGAACCTTTTCCCCGGCTGAGATGGCCTTGAGTGACCAGCAGTTGATGCCAAACTTCAGAATGGTCCCTTCCAAGGCCCTAAGTATTTGATGAGTGCCCTGAAGGTCAGGGATCAAGGAGCTGAGCTGTTCAGCAGCACTTCTGAGATCCCTTCTGGAAGCAGAGGTGACCTTCTTGGGTGGATCCCATCCATAGCGACACTCCTGCCTGCTTGGCTTTGTAGGTGAGTCTTACTGGCCAACCTCTGCTGGTTCAGGTGTAAGGTACCGACCTAGTGCAGACTGCCAGAGAGTCTTCCTCCTCCCTGTCCTTCACTGCTTCTCCCTACTCTTGCCTCCCAGCCATAAGAATTCCCCAAGATCTAGAACCCTGTCTTTTCTCTTTACCCTTCTCCCTTTTTTTCACCTCTCCTGGGAAGTCTGATCTCAAACCAAAGCTTTGATAGCAACTTGCATTCCATCCCAGTTCCTGCCATCTCTCTACATGGACACCTTATAAATTTGACTACCCCATCCCCTCACCACATCGTTCCTCTCCAGAATCCTCAGGTGGCTTTCGTGGCCTTCCAAATGAACTCCAGGTCTGTACATTCACACTTGAGGACACTACCAGCTACTCCCATCAGTCATGTCTCCTGGCTTTCTGGGGACACACCGGTCCCTGCTGAGACCCAAGCCCTTGAAAATCTTCTCTACCAGAGCAGATGGCATGGTCCTGTTGGCCTCTGGACACCTCATTTGGCAGCCACAGCCCATTCCCCACCTTCTCATGCTCTCACCTGGCCCCTGTGGGCCTCTTGTCTCCCAGTGCCCATGGAAAGTGCCTAGGAGCAAGGACCCCACCTCTACCACTCAGGGCCTAGCACATAGCACTTAATTGTAATTGCTTGAGCAGTGACTGATGTAAAATCCAGAGGGTTGGTTGAGATCTCAGTGACCTCCTTCTCAACAGTAATTTATCTTCCACAGGCAACCATTAAATGCGACCTTGGTGATCACTTTTCAAATCACATTTCGTTCAAAAAATGTTACTATCCTTGAGCTCCCTAATGAAGTAAGTAATTAATTTTAAAATAGTTTTTAAGTAAGTGCTTTTAGAAATAGGCTACCTTGTTTTTATACTGTGGGCTTCTCCTGTTCATCATTCTAAAAATCTCTGATTTGGGCTTTGTTCATCGCTTTGAGGGCAGGCATTTTCTACTGTATAGATGGAAAGAAGAGGGTGGTAGTAAGAATTTTGAGAAAAAGCGGTTCTGGGAACGTAGTAATTCTTTCTAAAACTTGGCTGCTTAGACGGCATTGGTGGACCAGCAGTACTGTCCCTGCTTGAAAATCTTTTAGAAATGCAGGATTGTGGTCCCCATCCCAAACCTACTGATTGAAAACCTGCATATTAGCAAGATCCCCAGATGATTTAGGCCCACACTGAAGTTTGCAGAGCACTCTTCTAAGATTCCATTGTTGAGTATTATTTCCAAAAACCAGTGCCAAGTGCTGTCTAACAATTCTTTGTAGCCCTTATGCATTTATCTGTTAATACACATACTGCTTCTACCTTACCAACATTTGAGCATTACCAACTGACTAGATTAAAAATAGCAGTAGGAGGTGCCTGGGTGGCTCAGTCATTAAGCGTCTGCCTTCGGCTCAGGTCAGGATCCAGCCTTCCATCTTCGCATCTTCAGGCTCCCTGCTCAGCGGGAAGCCTGCTTCTCCCCCCTCACTCCCCTGCTTGTGTTCCCTCTCTAGCTGTGTTGCTTTCTGTCAAACAAATAAATAAATAATAATAAAAAATAATAAGTATCAGTAGGGAAGGCATCAATGTAGAGAATAAACAACGGTTTAAAAAAAAAAAAAAAGACAAGATAAATGCAGGGATAACTACACAACATGTTACAAGGTTCTGTGTGGTTGTAGATATCTGAGGCCCCTGGCAAGAAAACAGTATTGAAGCCTATGATCAAATAAAGGCTGTCAATCCAGAAGGGCCTTGTGTGGGAGGGCAGTCCTGTCTCACCCTCTAGTGAACAGTACACCTCATTAGACAGAGATGTTCCTTGCAACTTTGCCCCTACTGTGGGGCACAAAGCCTGCCACAGGGTAAGAAAAGCCACTGATTTTTACAGCAGATTGTGGCACACAGCTGAGGTCTGCTTTGATCCACAGATCAAATTTAGAGCCTGAGGAATGACACTAATCCCCTAGTTTAGGACCAGTAAAAAGCAAACGTAATCTTAAGCAAAAAAAAAAAAAAATGCCTGACACAGAGAAGCCCACACTGTGCGCTTCCTTGTGCCTAAAATGAAGGCCAATCAAGGCCAATCTGTGGTGTTAGTCAACACAGCAGTTTCTCCTTGGGGATCAGATGAGACTGGAAAGGAGCAGAACAGGGTTTCCGGAGTGCTGGAAGTGTTCCATTTCTTGACCTGACTTGGCTGCTTAGACCTTTTTTTTAAAAAAAGATAGTGATAGTTACGAGTTCTTTCTGCTTTGTGTCAGTTGATTTCCAGTTGATCAGTTTTCTTCCTGCCTAGTTCCTCAAGGAACTTAGTGGCCACTTAACAAATATACGAACTACATTGCCAAAAAAACTTGTTAAAAATAAGAAAAAAATGTCAAGAGTCATGAGGATATAGGTTGCAAGAGGTGGGCCACAAATCAGATTCCGGGCTTTGCAGCAGCTGCTTATACCGTTTCACTTGGTCTGCCAAAGCCCCTTGATTTCCAGGGTCCTCATAAGGAAGCCACTGAATTCTAATGGCTGCATCTTCACAGTGCCTGTCATATGGGTGGAGGTTGGGGTGCAGGCCCAGAGCAATATCCAAGGAACAAAGAGAGGGAGATGGTTGGTTCAGGGCGGTCCTGCTCCCCGCCACACTTGGGAGATTTGAGAATGTTGGTCGAGGAGGGAGTGACTGGGAGATCAGATATTGCAGGCAGGCCTCCAAGTACTGTTTCTTGGAGCAGATTGGGCAGAAAGGAGGGGAAAAATGTTCTCCCTGACAGGTGTCTGCTGTGTGTACCTCTTCTGTTCTGTCATTTAGCAGCCACACTGGGCATGGGGCAGACATCGTTTGTGGGCCTTCAGGAGCCTTCCTTTGTAATAGAAGTAGAAGTAATAGCAGTCATAGTATTTATAGACATTATGCTATTCACAGCAATCTTGTAAAGCAGACACAATTCATTCCCTTGTACAGGTGAGCAAACTGAGGTCAGAGCTTAAATAACTTACGTGAGATCACTTTGTTAGTAAGAAGAGAAGAGCTATCCCTCCTTCCCTGGTAGTTGAGTCAGGGGAGGGCCTGAGGGTAGGGCTGTTCTGCTCAGAACGTCTAACACACAGGTTTTGGGGGTTGGGGTGCAGGTAGTTGGTCCAGTGTCTCCCTTTTACTGGCAAGCTCTAGGAAGGCAGGGACCATGTGTGGTCTGTCCTGTCATCCTTACAGTGTAGCCTAGAGCTGGAAACTCAGGTCCTAATAACTGTAGCACAGATCGAATTCAGTTTTCTTAACAGGTTGTGGTGCCTCCGGGAGCGACAGATGCCTCTTTTCAAGTGACATCTCAAAATGTTGGACAAGTTACTGTTTACCTGCACGGAAATCATTCCAACCAGACCAGGTAGCCTGACCTCAGCCCAAGTGGGCCTTAAGTGATGAGATGGGAGGCAGGCAGTGTAGGTACAAGGGGGTTTCCTTCAAGCCCAGCCTCAGCTCATCTCAGTCCCCAAATTCTTTCCAGCCCGAGGATCCGCTTCTTGGTCATCCACAGCAACGTCGTTAGCACCATAAACCAGGTGATTGGCTGGATTTACTTTGCGGCCTGGTCCATCTCCTTCTACCCTCAGGTGATCACCAACTGGAGGCGGAAAAGGTAACCTGCTTAAGCTTGATGTGAGATCACTTGAGGCCAGTAAGATGGGAGGCATTCCAGAGAGGCTGTAGGCAGCATGGGCTTAGACTTTCCTCCTCTGCCCTTCTCTCTTCTTGCCCTTTCTGGAAAGTGTCCACTGTGAAAGCTCTAAGAGCCTGTGGCAGGACTTGCAGTTCTGGGCATTTGGTCTCTGGCCCAATTCAGCTCCTCCAGTTCAGCAACGAAATGGGGCTTTTCAGGGAAGTGGAGAATGGGCAGGGTTGGGGGAACCCACCAGATCTGCTCTGTTCTTGGTCCACCCAGCCCTGGAGGAATTGGTGTCAAGTTTTGCCACAGTGTTGGAGCTGGGTCTTTCAGCCTTGGAGGTGAAGCCACCCCACCCTGACTTTAAAAACACAGTGGGTCTGGAGTTGTGTCTCTGCACAGCAAGGACCCAAGATTTCTTGAGTCACCCCTTCCAAATGGGCCTCATAGGGAACTGCTGAGCTGGAAACCAGGGAGGAAGATGCTTCCTCTCTGGAGGAGGCCTCCAAGACTTCCCTCTGGGGCCAGGACTTGAAGAGGCAGGAGACAAGGGAGGGAGGGAGGAAAGAAACTGGTTCCTAAGAGGCTGGGATTGGGTGGTATTGATTGGGGTGTGCAAAGGGACCCGAGGACGGTGCTGTCCTTGGGAGAGCTGGGCCTCCTCCCCATGTGTTGGCAGCTCTGTCCCCTCCCTGCCCCCCAGTCTCACCCTTTGCCCCGCTTTATCTCTTCATTGCTCCCATGCCACAGTGTCATTGGTCTAAGCTTTGATTTCGTGGCCCTGAACCTGACAGGCTTCGTGGCCTACAGCGTGTTCAACATTGGTCTCCTCTGGGTACCCTACATCAAGGTATGGCACTGCCTGCCCACTGCAGCCCGGCCCAAAGTGTCTGGTAGCCTGGTCCACCTCACTCCCAAGCTTCTCCTGACCTCTCAACCAGGAGCAGTTTTTCCTCAAATACCCCAATGGAGTGAACCCCGTGGACACTAACGATGTCTTCTTCAGTCTGCACGCGGTTGCCCTCACCCTGGTTGTCATGGTGCAGTGCTTCCTCTTTGAGGTGAGAGATGAATCTGGAGCCCACCCCACCACCACCTGTCCCCCACCCCTCCCATTTTACGGAAAACACAGAAACTCAGCATCTACTCACTGAGGTGGAGATAATAGACCCTGCCCTGTGCTGGGTACTGGGAACACCGTGAACCCATACCCTCAGGACCCCAGGTCCTGGAGTGAGGGACGCAGAGAGGCAGTGATGACCCAGCAGGTTGAGAGCTGAGCAGTAGGGGAGAGGCAGGCAGCTCATGGAGGCCCTGACACAGCCAAGGAGGAGAGGGGAAGGAGAGCAGCACAGAAGTGGCTGGCGTGGAGTTGTGGTCCATAGTGTAAGCGACATTACCATGGTGATGGGGAAGAGGGCCTCAGTTCCCAGCTGCAGGGCAGAACTGTGAAGGCCAAGGGGCAGTGAGAGGCACTATGAGCAAATGGGTGTGGCTGGGGCTCAGGCTCCCAAGGGGTCTGCGTGCCTTGCTGAGGAAACTGGCCTCAGCTGTTGGGCATCTCAGCAGGGAAAGGCACCATTAGGCCAGTTTTCCAGGGATCACCAATAGCTAAGTTTTGTCTCACCTCCTTGTAGCTACGCTGCTTCCCTCGTGGGGGGAGGCTGCACCTGCGAGGGCAGCCAGGGACTGCTTGGCTCCTGCCTTTATGAACTTTCTCAGTTTTCTTACCCTTTGCTGTGAAGCCCAGTGACAAAGGCCTGCTTTGGGGAGAGATGGGGGTGAGGAATGGGTTTTAGAGGTGTCAGGCTCCATGTGGATCATGGAATGAGGCACAGGCCTGCCATGTGTTGCAGGCCACATTCCCAGCTCCTGGTGGCCTCCGAGAGGCACCCAGTTCTGCAATGCGGGAACAAGAAGAAAATGAGCTCTGGAAAATCAAAGAAGAACTGAAATAGATCCTGATAGTGACAAGGATGTGATTGGTACTGGGCTTTCTGTGCCCTGCTCAACCCCTACCACCCACTCCCTTTCCTTTTTTCTGTCATCCTTAGCGAGGCAACCAGCGTGTGTCCTGGCCTGCCACCAGCTTCCTGGTGCTCTCTTGGGTCTTCGTGCTCATCATCATGATTTTGGCTGCAGTTGGGGTAATCACATGGCTGCAGTTTCTCTTCTGCTTCTCCTACATCAAGCTCGCAGTGACGCTGATCAAGTATTTTCCACAGGTGCCTCCAGGGCCTTCCTTACTGTTCACGTGGCCATCCGCGGGGGAGGCATGACAGGTCCTGCTCCCATGGGGCAGAAGCTGGGGTGAGATGTGAATGGGAAGTTGCAGCGGAAGGCCTGAGTCCAGCCAGAGCAGGGCCTGGCAGAAAGCTGGCAGTAGTCACTGGGCTCTTCCCCAGGGCCAGCAGTCACCTGAGGGTCGGTGGAGACTTCTCTGAGTTCAAGCACAGCTCTGAGAGTCAAGTTGTACAGATCCCTTATCTCTCCATCCCAGTGGTTCCTAAGGACATCAGTTCTGACCCCCACCCTAGCCCCCCCATTGCTACAACTGATGACCCTGACATGCAAAAGCAGGAGACTTGGGAAAGAGTGAGAGGAGGCAGCCCAGCATCCCATCCAGAGAGGTTTTCCTCAGAAGTCCCATTCGGGGTCCACCTTAGGACCTTCAGCGTGTTCCTCAAGTGCTAGATCCTGTTCAGATTCGAGACTTGCAGAGTCCAGCACATCTTCCCCCTGAGCCCACACGGTCCAGGACAGGGGGAGGTGTAAAGTAGCTGCCACTGGCAGGTTCTTACTCGCCCCATTTCCCATGGACGAGCTTCCTTTTCAATTTCCCCAGTGCAGAGAACCTTGTATTTCATGCGCTCTGGAAGGACAGCATTTGGGCCAGAGTCAAGGCCTGTCTCCGGGAGGGCAAGGAAACAGATCCAGGCTCTTAAGGATGAGCAGGACTTAATTTTGTGGGCCAGAGAGGACAGGGCATTCTAGGCTGGGGCAGCCTGCACAGAAGCCCAGGCAGAAAAGTATGGAAGGCTGCAAGAAGCACTGTTGAAGCTAATAAGGTAGTGCTAGAAAAAAATGTATTCTAAAACATAAAAAAGGCTGGGTCAGGCCATAGGGGGCTGGGGAAGAAGGCTACAGAATGGGCAGGTGGGGTGGGGGTGGGGAGGGGTCTTAAGGGAAGTAGGGCCACAGTCCCTGAGTGTGGGAAGGCTTGGGTCTGGTCAGCCCAGGAGGCAGGAGCCCCACTTGGTGGTGTTTGGAATTGTCCCAAGACTGGAGAGGTGGCCACAAGCAAGGGTGGAGAATCTGACGGAGGGAAGTTGATAGGTGGCTGACTGGGAGAAGACCACTATGGAGGCCACACCCTTCCTCTTGGGTGATAGGGAGGTTGCCCTAGTCAGAAAAGTCCAGAGAGTTCTGGCGTTGGACGAAGTATGTGGGGGATGTCCAAATGGACCCACCCACTAGACCTAGGAGATGGAGTCTCCCGAGCCCAGCCTAGAGCAGAGGTGGGAATCAAGTCCACTCTACAGATGGGGGAAACTGAGGTTAGGAGAACTTCAGTAACACTGCCAAGATAATAACCTCCCTGCAGTGGTGGAGTTGGGATCCCAGACCAGGTGATTGACTCCCAGCCCATTGAATCCCAGCCCACTGGGATTGTACTCCCCAGTACAACATGAAGTCCAGGCTGAGTTTCTCCTTCACTGGAAGTGAGAAGAAAAATCAGTTGCTAGAAAACCAGAATAGGGTCTATTCCCAGAACAGGGAAGGAAGATGGAGAAGCAACTCCCTCCTTTGCAGTTATGAAGTGTGGGAATGAGAGGTGCACCTTTGCTGTGCACCCTCGTGAGACACCAGGACCCGCCCATACTGTTCCCTCTGCTGGCGGTGACTTGTCAAAGCCCAAAGGTCACTGTGTTCCTTGATGCTGAGGACCAAGCACATGAGTGGGAGGAATTAGAGCTGTTCTTGTTTGGAGTGGCGGTCACAAGGTCTAAGAGGCAGCCAGTCAGCCCCCTCACTGCCGTCCTTCTGTCTGTATGTGTAACCCAGGCCTACATGAACTTTTATTACAAAAGCACAGAGGGCTGGAGCATTGGCAACGTGCTTCTGGACTTCACTGGGGGCAGCTTCAGCCTCCTCCAGATGTTCCTTCAGTCCTACAACAATGGTGAGTCATCCAGCAGGCTGCCTGGCCAGCTGGTGGGCTGGAGGCACAGGGTGGGGCCAGGCTTCCTGGGATACCTCTCCATCCCACCCACCCCCAGCCCTTCAGCCTGGAAATCCAACCAGATCCCAGCACCCAAGGTGAGAGTCACCTAGGGGCCTTTGCAGCTGGAGGATTTATGGTTTCTGGGGCAGACGAGGACACCGTCCCCACCTACCCACCCACAGCCCCACATGCTCCAGCTCTTTCGGGAGCTGCCAACTTAAAACCAAACTCTGTCCCCTGTGGCTGTTAACAGACCAGTGGACACTGATCTTTGGAGACCCAACCAAGTTTGGACTCGGCATCTTCTCCATCTTCTTCGATGTTGTCTTCTTCATTCAGCACTTCTGCTTATACAGAAAGAAACCAGGGTATGACCAACTGAACTAGCACCCAGGGACCCCAGTATAAATGGCCCTGGGTCCTGCGTTGAGCAAGAAGGCTGAGGCAGAGGCTGGAGTGCAGGACTGGCTTAGTGTGCCGACAGTGTTGAAGTGCTCTCTTCCTCAAGGCCAAACATCTTGCACACAAACCAGCCTGCCTTCAGCCAGAACTCTCCAAGGCCGGGCTGGGGAGGAGCCTCCCCAAGACAGACATCTACTCTGAGATGAAAAAAACCACACCACTGATGGCCCCTCCCAGGCCTTGCCAGCCGGGCGTTTGCATCTTGATGCCACCATCTCTGTTTTCTTTAAGGCTTCAGGCAACACACACGGGTTGACAGCCATCCCAGGCAGGATTGGGTGCTGAGCTTGCAGCCGAAGGCCTTGACCTAAGCAACCAGTGTTTCCGGGAGCAGCTTGAAGGATTGACCCCACAGTTGAAAACCAAGGGTGCTTTGCTGCCACTGCTGTGTTCCCAGAGACCCAAAGCATCCAGGTGGTGTGGCCGATGGACTCAGAGGTGCTGATGCTGGTGACAGAGGGGACAGGATTGATTTTGGGGGGAGGGGTGTCCATCTCTCAAGGCCACATGCTCTGAGCATTCACCTTCCTGGCACTCATTCTACATAACACCCACAACTGTAATCACAGGGGGCCTAGGCTAGGGTCTGGTAAAGAAACTGGATTTCTGAGCCTTGAGGTGCCCAACAGATTGGTTCCAAGTTAGGCTTATGCCCAAACCCTCTGGATCTTTATCACACATCTTTATCAATCCCTTTTGGATTTTTTGGAGGGATGTTTTGGAAGTGAGTGGCTTAATTTCTTCACCTTATGCCTAACTCTACTTTCCCAGAGTCAGGAACCCTATGTAAACCCCTCCAACTGCTCCTTATCTTGTGTCTGAGTGTAGGACGTGTGTGCATGCCAGTCTGTGCCTTAGAGGCCAGTAAGACCTGCCAAATGGTGAGAGTAGTTCCCCTGTAGGGAAGGACTGGCCCCCTTCCTTCATGTGAGCCTCACCAATTTTGGGGCTATTCAGGAGCCTCACATTTAAGAACTTGAGACCACCTCGCACAATCCTCATGGGCCCAACCCTTATTCCAAACCTCCTTCCCTCTTCTCCCAGGCAGCTGTCCTTCCTGTGGCAGGAGGGGAGGGTCCCAGGATGTGCCTTGTCAGTTCGCTCTCAGACTTCCTACTACGAGATTAATGTGAGGTGCCTATATCCTTAATTAAAACCTGATTTGTTTCCTTTCTGCACACTGAGCATTTACCAGATGTGGGAGGCAGGTGTGTTAGCTTCAGAACCAATCCTTAGGGCTTAGGGAGACAGCCCTACTCTGGGTAAGGAAACGCATGGGTTGCATGGTATGCTGATGGCGAGGTGAATTTGTGCTGACCAGGCACTTCATCAGGGGAAGCCTCTTGGGAGTTGCAAGATGTCTGCCTGCTCAGGGCCAGGTAGATCACGAGGGTACCATGTCTCTCCAGGGCATGTTGCTCAAGCTGGGGTTGTGAGCATGGGTTTCTTGGGTTAAGGGCACTCTCACAGGGGCGGGGGGGGGGGGTGTCTTATATTTCAGATTATTCCTCTATCCAAGTAGTATCATTTTCCCTAAAGCAGAGATTGCAGCCTGACCAAGCCCACAGACCTGTATATTTTGGCCACTCTGTATGTTATTGGGTGCCACGCTGCTGAAATGGAGATCTCAGAGTTCAGATTTGAAAATTTGAAAAACTAGATTTGGCAGTTTTAGGTGCATCCAGGAATAACAGTAATTCCCAGAGTTGGTAGTGCAGCCAATGCTGGGCCAGACAGAGGCCCCGGTGATCTTCCAACTTACCCCATCTCATCTGATCACAGCTCCTAGAAATGTGAGGTTGCACTTCTTTGATAAACTGTCTGCTGTCAAGAGTCTTAGGAGATAGGTGTTTTTTTCCCTTGAACCCCAGAGTGCCCAGGAATCCCCTCCCAAGTGGAGCACAAGCGAAGTTACACAGGGGAAGTGAAGAGTTCCCCACCCCACTTCCAGTGCAGGGGCTCCCACATGTTCCCACAGATGTGGCCCTGGTTACACAGCAACAGGCATGCCTGACGACAGCTAGGCTTCATCTCAGAAGTGGTTGGAGGCCAGGCTGATCAACACTACAGCCAAAGCTGTAGCTGCCATCCATCCTTAGACATCCCTCCCCCATGCCTCAGCAAAAACCCCTTGTGAATTCCAGCAGTGTTTATTTAGGCCCAAGATGTCAGGCATGGGACAATTTCATACTACCCCATTTCCACAGGAACCAAAGTAACGCTGTTATTCCCAGATGTGATTTAGTAAGCTAAATTCAAAAGTAGAATTGGCATCTCCAAATAGTAAGGTAAAAATGCTTTTGTATCAAAGTTGTGATTAAAAAAATATATAAAGTTAAACCCACAGGCATAGAAGGAAACAGCAGTTCTGAGAACTGCCCTGAAATGTCAGCCTCGGACTTCATCTAAATCTTGTAAGCAGGTGAACCCTCGGGAGGCCAGCGTCACCCCTCAGGGGAACTGGGAGGCCATGAGGTGAACTGTGAGCTTGCCTGGCTTCCATTTAGGTGAACTTCTGTAGTATCTCTGGCTGTGTGTCAAGTCCCAGCTGGGGAGGCAGGAAAAGACATGGATACAGTCACTGCAGAGCTGAGACACGGGCAAGACCAAGCCCCGGAGCAAGGGCTCAGGGTGGGAAAGGCTAGCCCCATCTGGGCACTGGTAAGGCCAGGCAGCCCCAGGGCCTGGGGGGGCAAAAGACTGACAATTCTCAGTGCCTGAAGATTAGAGCTGGTCCCAGAGCCTGGGGCCAGTGGTGAGAGGTGGGGAAGAAAGGCTGGGTAGGGTCCCAGGGACCAGCTCTGGCCCTTCCGAGCTGGGGCCCAGTACTCAGCAGAAACCAGGATGAGGGGCAGACAGCCTGGACGTGGTGTCACTGTAGGCAGGCAGGCCTGAGTCCAGGACCACAGCAGGCTGCTAGGACAGCATGGACTGCTGCACTGCCTTCTGCAGTGACTGCCGTGTCACCAGCAGGCGTACCACCTCCTCTGAGCGCTTGGTGAGCCGCTTCCGGGCTTGATCGTGCGTGACCATGGTCATGTCCCAGCCATTCACCTGGCCCGAGGAGAAAAGACAGCCTACCTCAGTTCCCTACCCTCTGGGATCTGGATGCAGGATGGGCTTTGGGGTCCCGAGCCACCCAAGCTGATGTCTCTGGGTTGGGGGATGCCACGCACACAGATGTCGCACACAGAGGAGAGAGGCAGCTCCCTCTGGGGGCAAGACCAGCATGCACTCCAAAGCTTTTCAGTGAGCCTCCCAGGTGCCCCAAGAGGCAAGGACAGCCCCTGACCCCGAGTATTTCAGAGCCTCTGGCCCAAGCCTTGGTTTCCTCTTTTGGGACATGTGTTACCTGCATAATCTTGTCTCCAATCTGCAGCCCAGCAATTTCAGCAGGGCCTCCTTCAGATACTCGTGTGACATAAATGCCCTGGAGAGAGACAGACCCGGTCAGGCCCAGTGTCACTGGACTGGCCCCTCATCCAGAGAGCAAAGACCAACATGGCAAAGCCATCCAACTGACTTGGCACCAAGTTTGCCCCCAGCACAGACTGTGCTAAAACAAGGCTACCCCACCATGCTCTGGCCCCTGCTGCTGGCCTCTCCTGTGCCTCCTGGGCTCTGAGTGAGTCTTCCTAGGGCTGGGAGGTCTACTACCCACCCCATCCCTACTTATCATTTCTTAAACCTTCTTAGGACTGTTTGAAAGACAGAGGTCTGTTCCGTCCATAAAGGTCCTGGAAGCAGAGACCCACTATCTCAGGCTTTTGTCCCCAATGAAAAGCCCCCCCCCGCTGCCGACCCTGGTCCCCCTTACCTTGTCTGTCTTATCTTCTGAGAACGGATTCTGGGAGGGATCCTGGTCAATTCCACCTCCAATACTGAAACCCAGTATTAAGTTCTCACCTTGGC
>PITA01009368.1:0-78237 GCA_004023965.1 Spilogale gracilis
TCCACTGTCCACCCATCCACCACCCACTGTCCACTGTCCACCAGTCCACCATCCACTGTCCACTGTCCACCAGTCCACCATCCACTGTCAACCCGCCCACCACCCACTGTCTGCTCTCCACCCATCCACCATCCACTGTTCACTCTTCACCCTTGCATCTCTCATCTGTCCATACTTCATGTTCACCCTCACATCTATCCACTCATCCATTCTACCCATCTGCCCTTCCTTCTTACCACCTCTCAGTTTGTCCACATATCTTTCCATCCACAGTAGTTCCTTCCTCTTCTATGTAAACCTTTTGCCCATCCAGTGTTCTTAGATGAACCCCATCATCTCATGCTTCCATTGGTTTGTTTATGCTCCACACCAGTCACTAGTGTCCTCTTCTTCATCCCTGATTGTTGAAACCATACCCACTCATCAAAGTTTATTCTAAGTTATCTATTTCAGGCAAGTGCAGCCTAGTAGGGAACATGTAAATCTGCAGCCAGAGAGATGACTGTTGTAATTCTGGTTTAGGCATTCACTGGTTGCTTGACCTTGGGAAGGGGGCTCAACCTTCCTGGGTCCCAATTTCTTCATATGTAAAAGGGGTGAATGATATCTACTCTAGAAAGTAGTTAACACATTAAATAGGATTATCTAGAAGGTGCCCAGTAACATATGTGGCACCCAAGGGTACTCAACAAATGTTTGATTCCCGTAAGGAGGAAATGCAAAACTAATTAAAGACCTCCGAGACTTTCAAGATGTGGAACTAAGATGGCTGTTTGGGCAGGCATGCTTCTGGAGGCTGGCTTCTGCTTTTGTTCTCTGCTTTGTATGGTTCCCTTTCCAACCATTGATATACACCTCAGAGGTGTTAAAAGCAGAGACAAAGGATGGGTGGTGTGGACAGCAGGATATGGTTAAATCAACTTCATTTCAGCAGGGGGCCCAGGATCAAATCGTGGGCATTATGCCAACTGCTCATTAGAGACAAGAGAACTTGCTTGCCATGCATAGCAATGACTCCAGAGGGTTGAGACTTCTTATTTCCAAAGGGAGCTGGGTGTTTCTGAGAAAGCCCCTCAACTGAACCCTGAGGTCCTGCTGAGATAAGCTGGACCCCAATGGGAATGCATACTGGATTTTCCACCTCCCACAGGGAGACTCAGTCTATAGCTGGTGTTCTTTTCTGAAGTAAGATGTCCTTTTTGAGTGAACATGTCTTTCTCGTAGCTATTTAGTGTAGTGGAGACTCTTAAGACAATACTCTTTGATGACTACATCTTGGGTTGTAAGCCAGTCATACAATGCTAGTTAATGGAGAATAACAATCTCTCTGGGGCATTAATAAAAACAGGACCTGGTTTTTTTTTTTTTGCAGCATTTGCCCGTTTATGTGGTGTAAATGCTCCCACCATGGCTGATTTCAGCCTAGGTGACATCAAATGTGGAGTTGGGAAGAGATGCTTAGCTAGACACCATCATAAGAGCATTTCTATCATACAGATACAATAGACACAAATGACCTTAAGAGCATAGATAGTAGTAAAATAATTATAAAGTGATGAATCTGAGTAATTATCATTCTCTGTTTTCCATGTAATTTATTTAATGGCAAGTTTATACTTTAAGGGCTCTTTAACAACTGGCTCACAACATTTCTGAAATTTTAACAGTTGGCTCTCTTGGGCCATTGTGAGCCAGCTCCACCTATTTTAGTTCAAATGAATGAATTTGCATTCTCCAGCACTCTTACTCTCAGGGACTTGGGGAGAGCATCATGCAGAAGTTTGAGTTGGAGAAATAGAGAAAACCACCTTGGCTTTCAACTTTTGCTGGGGTGCTCTCCAGGATGAATAATGTACAGGGCTGACTGGGTGTCATATTTCTGAAGAACAGATGGGAAAATGTGATTTTCTGTATTATTCAGAAGAGCAGGTGATAAAATGAGCTTTGGCCTCCATAAGACCTGAGTTCAAATTCAGATTTTACCATTGAGTAATAGTGTGACTTCAGCAAGGTACTCAACCTCTTTGAGTTTCTTGAAAGAGTCAAATAATTTGTTAATTTGATAAATATTTATTGAGCACCTGCTATATGCCAGGTACTAGATATGGAGCAGAAAACAAACAAAAATCTCCCTTTACATATAGCTTATATTCTTTTTTAAAAGATGTTAATTATTTATTTGACAGAGAGAAACATAGTCAGAGAGGGAACACAAGCAGGGGGAGTGAGAGAGGGAGAAGCAGGCTTCCCGCTGAGCAGGGAGCCTGATGCGGGACTTGATCCCTGGACTCTGGGATCATGACCTGAGCCGAAGGCAGATGCTCAACCACTGAGCAACCCAGGTGCCTCTGCTGTAGTTTATATTCTTGCCAAAATATTCAATTATCCATCAAATAGTAGGCATGGTGACTGTACTTTAGATTATCTAAATATTGTTATTTATATTTATAATAATATATTATTATTATTGATATTTAGATTTACTACTCAGATGTTATTATTTCCTCCATTCACAGAGGTTGGATGAGATGACAGTGGATGGGATTCTTGTTTTTCAAAACAAAGATATATTGTCTCCAAAACCACAGCATTTTCTTTCATGAGTTTGACATTTGTAGCTTTTAAAAAATAGCAGTTGACTCCTGCCCTGGTGTGGTATGTCTTACCTGGATTTCAGATCATCTGTTCCTTAATCATCTATCCATCTGCCCATCCATCCATCCAACCAGCAATCCATCCAACTATCCAGTCATCCAACTGTCCATCCATCCATCCATCCATCCATCCATCCATCCATCCATCCATCCATCGATCTGCCTAGGAGGAATGCCTTTCCATTTCCAATATTTCCTTCCATGTGAAGATATCTTAGTGTAATTCTTGTATTCTCCTCATTTGGTCCCAGGAGAGATGGAGTGATTTATCTAATTGGTGAGTTGGTTCATGGAGCCTGGTCATTCCCCTTTTCCCCCATTTGGAGCTCATCCATAGGGAGCAAGCATAATTCCCTAATCCTCTAAGACCTTCCTGGTCCATTATATCAACCAATCCCCACATGTGGCTATTAGCATTTGAAATGTGGCTCCTCTGAATTGAGATGGGTGTTGCTCTAAAATATACTTTGGAACTTGATGACATAGTAGGAAAAAAAGATATAAAATGCCTCAGGAATAATTTTCTATACTGACAATATGTTAAAATGATTATATGTTGGGGAGATTGGGTTAAATAAAATATATTATTCAAGTACTTTCACCTGTTTCTTTTATTTTTTTAAACATGGCTGCCAATAAATTTAGAGTTACTTTTATGATTTGTCTTATACTTCTGCAGGATGATGTTAGCCTGGATGTAGGCTTTGCTCCTCTGTTAGTCTGGACATAGACTTTGCTCCTCTGTCTCCTTTGTTGAGAGCTGGGAGATGGGGGCCTGCCCTCACCCCAACTGTCTGTGACAAGGTGGGCTGGTCTGCCTAATTCTGGGGTTCACTGAGCACGCCCATTGGGCTTCCACAGAGAGCTGTGTTCTGTTCTCCAAATTAGCCTTTATCCATACCAAAGGTGACATGTTGGCCTCCTTCTGCTACTCCTTTGTCTTATTTCCCAGTGTGTTCAGAACTTGGGTGGAGAAGAGGAAAACTATTTCTGGGTCTATTAAGGACGCCCTGCCATTCGTCTCAACAGTGCATACCAAGGACTTACCGTGTACTGTGTCCCATGCTGTGTGCTGAACATAAAACAAACAATTCAGCATCATGCCTGGCCTCAAACTGGATGAGCTTTCAGATGATCATGCTAGAACGATTCTCATGTACACAGAGGTCCCAAATTTTGCTTAGGATCTCAGTGAGATGCCTGAATTTCTGTAAGGATATCCACAGGCCTTCTGAGGGTCCCAGAACTCCTGGTGAAATACTCTTTGTTTAAAGCAGGGTTTTTCAATGTGAGGCACTACCAACATTTTGGGTTGGATCATTCTTTACTGTAGCCTGTCCAATGCATCACAGGATGGCCAGCAGCATCCTTAGCCTCACTGGATGTCAGCAAGCATGTCCCCTACCTCAGCCAGGTATGACAACCAAAAATGTCTCCAGACATTGCCAAATGTCCCCTGGGGGATAAAATCACCCCAGCTGAGAAGCATCAAGTTAGAGCGACTTACAGCTGCCTGGATTCAGACACCAACACACGGGGCATCCTATTTCTAAACAGACTGTGGGCTCTGAGAGTGCTGAGGCCACATCTTATTCATCCCTGGGTACCCAGTGCCTGCCTGGTGTCCCCATACCCTGCCTGGTGTGGGGCACATGATGGTTCAGTTGGATGGAGCCTGAATGAAAGAAAAGAGACTCCTTCACTCCCCCTGCCCCATGGCATGCAAAGCTCACTCTCGGACCCAGTCCTATACTGCCTAGTAGGCCCCGAGGAACATGATATCTTTAATTATTTTAAACTCAGACCGTGTTGAGAAATGTCTCGCACCCTCCGACTAGTGATTGCTCTTTCTGGGTAGTGAAGAAAAACTATCTCTGAGGATCCTCAAACCAGATGTTTCTGGGACCCCACTGACCTCTGCCTCCCTCTCCCGCTGCTGCAGCTGTGAGTTGGACAGACACACATGGGCATGTAAACCCCCTTCCCCTGGCCCCATGGGCTCTGCTGCCCTCAGTGCAGACCCAGGATCGGAGATCCTTATGTCTGGGGGGCTCCCCATCAGGGCTCCGGGAACCTGGCTTACCCGGGAGATGGGCCAGAGCTGGCTGTTGCTGAATGAATAAACAAGAAATTGAGCAATGAGAGGGACGAGGGCTTTGGTGTTAGACAGAGCTGGTTCAGCTCCCAGATTGTACACTTCTATGTCATCATCAGTAAATGACTCTCGCCTCTCTGAACCCCACTTCCTTACTGGGAAAGTGGGAGTGTGGGTTGATTATCTCTAAGTACCTTCCTGCTCTGATGGTTGAGGGCTATTTTTAGTCCACATGACTGGCATTGGCTCTTGCGTTGCTTTGCTCAGGCGGATTCATTTTTTTTCACCGTAAGGCAATTGGGGCAAAAATGGTTCCGGTTCAGCCTCACTGTCTGTGTGTTGAGGTTTCTGTTACAGACTCCTTCTGCCTCCTGCTGCTTCTCAGCTTTAGTTTCTAGGCTCAGCAAACACCTGAGCAGTGGTAGTTATGTTGTTTCTGAGTCTCTTATTTCATCCTTTCTTGGCCTCTCTATGCCTCAGTTTCCCCGTATGCACAATGGACGTAATAAACAGTCCTACCTGACAGAGTGAAAATGATCAGGATTAATCCTCTAGGTAGATGAGGCAACACACCTCGTCCGAGGTGATGTGATGGCGGGTGATAGGTAGAGCTAGGATTAAAACCAGTGTGTGCCCGGGTCCAGAGTCCAAGCTCTGGTCACAGTCTTCTAGGTCAGAGACCATTTTTCCCAAATGGCGGGAAGTGCGCCTTTGCACTGGGGGCATGTGTGTGTGTGTGTGTGTGTGTGTGTGTGTGTGTGTGTGTGTGCAAGACTGCAGGGGGAGTCCACAAGGAGGAGTATGCAGAGCACAGCAAGGAGATCAGTGGGGCTGGAGTATACCCTGGGGGTAAGGCTATAGAGGGCTCTGGGTCAGAGAAGGACCTGGGCTGACTCTGAGTGACGCCCAAGGGGGTGAGGGCTCTGAGTAGGGTGAGTGTGGATGTGGGAGAGGTAGAGCATCCCATCCAGGGCCCCATGTCAGATGGGAGGAGGTCTGGGATGCCTTCCCAGTGGTCTCCTATGGAGACCTCTGGTGCAGAAGTGCAATGTCCTACAGCCTCTTCTCCCAGAAGTATCTGGAACCTGACACTCAAGCCCAAAGTTCTGCCAGCTGCCCAGCTTGAGCTCCTTGGACACACCAACTCCTCAAGACTGAGTTCCCCTTCCCCCTCCCCACCAGCCTGGAGCTTTTCATCTCCTGTTTTGTCCCCTTGGGCAATTATTTATTATTTCCTTCTCCAAAATGTTTCTGAGACACAGCTCTTATGAAAGATGCTACACTGAATAAAGCGGGATGGCATCATAATTCACCCTGGCTGCAGCTGAAATATTTGAACGACAACACATTACTGTCCAATTTTGCTGCTCTCTGCTTTGAAGGGGAGGGAGGAACCCCCAGTTGGGGTGCTCTGAGCTCTTTGCAGAGTTACGTGGAATGGATTTGGCAGCTGTGGTGCTGAACGGTGGGCCATGAGGAGCTGTGGGTGGGGGCCGCCACTGAACAGGGTCAAGGGAGCCTTCTGCTCCACTGCCCTGACTCCCCTTTCAGATTGGGAGGTCCTGCTGGGCAGGGATCTGACTCTTCTTCCTTCTGTGGTGTCTCCCGTGGGACCTGATCCAAGGATGCTAAATAAGCTGTTGTAAGATCGAGCTGTGGAGTTGGGCCGGCCTGGTTAAGTGCCATCCCTACCTCTTGGGCCAGACTCTCAAGCCTCAGTCTCCGGACCGCTATAATGGGTATAATGGGGGTGCAGATACCTACCCAACACTTGGCTGCGAGGGTCACCATGAGATAATGGGTGTGGGTTAGATGACTACATAGCAGATGACTCCAACTTTAGCAGCTTAAAGCAACAAACATTTATGACTTCACAGTTCCAGAAGCAGCTGAAGATCGTTCTGGCTTAGGGTGGCCCAAGGGGTTTCTTTCAGTCAAGATGTCTGTCTGGGGCTGAGGCTGGAGGGCCAGCTTCTACAATGCCATGTCCCAGTGCAGTTCCAAAAGACATCCTTTCCTGGTGACACGCACCCAACAGTGGGCTCATGACGGCAGCAGGTGGCAAATGATCAAAAAAGCCACTAAGGCAGAAACCACAGTCTCCCGCCACCAGCAGTTTGAGTAAATTTGCAGAGCTCTGCAATCCTCACTATGATCCAGTTTAGAACATTTCCATCGTCCCTCAACGTTACCCTGTGTCTGTTCACAGTTCATCCTGGTTCCTGCTGTCAGCCCCAAGCAACCGCCATTCTGCTTTCTGTCTTCCATACATTTGCCTTTTCCCATCATTTCATACACATGGAATCATAGAACATGGAGGGTTTTCCAGCTGGATTCTCTCTCCTAACAAAACGTGGTGAAGGTTCATCCATGTAGTTGCTCGGATCAAGAGTCCATTCCTTTTTATTTGCCGAGGAGCATTCCACGGTACGGATATACCACATTTTGTTTATCCATTCATCAGTTGATGGAATCTGGATACTTTCTGTTTTTTGCTTGGGATGAATCATTGGGCAGCCAAGAGCAGTGCAGTGACGTTTGTCTTTGTGTGGAAGTACATTTTCCTTTCTCAGGAGTAGGTTCCTAAGAGTGGTGTGGCTGAGTCATGATAAATTTACATGTATCTATTACAAGAAGCTGCCAAATCATTTCCCAAGGTGGCTCTACCATTTTGAATTCCCACCAGTAATGCGTCAGGGTTCCAGTTGCTTTGCATCTTGTCAAAGCTTGGTGTTATCTGTCTTTTTGATGAAAGCCATTCTCGTGGATATGTAGTGCTCTCTCATTGTGGTCTTCATTTGCATTTCCCTAATGACTGTGTTGAGCTTCTTCTCTTGGGCTTGTTAGCCATTCATACATCTTCTTTGATGAAATGTCTATTCCAATCCTTTGCCTTTTGGGCTTTTTGTCTTATTGTTAAGTTATAAAAGTTCTTTATATATTCAGATTATGAGTCCATTATCAGATCCGTGGTTTGCAAATTTTCTTCCCAGGCTATGGTTTGTCTTTTTAGTCTCTTGGCGGTGTCTTCTAAAGTGTGAAAGTTTTTAACTTTATTAAAGTCCAGGTTATCTATTTTTTTTTTTTTACTTTTATTGATCATGCTGTTACTGCCACACACAAGAACTCTCTGTCCAACCCAAAGTCATGAAGATTTTCTCCTATAATTTCTCCTGAAAGTTTTATAGTTTCAATTCTTGTGTTTAGATCTATGATTCATTTGGAGTTAATTTTTGTGTATGGTATAAGCCAAAAGCCCAAGCTGATTTATTTTCCTATGGGGCTAACCAACTGTCCTAGTACCAATTGGTGAAAAGATTTTTTTTTTTTCTCCATTGGCATCTTACATCCTTCGTTGGAAGTCAGTTCACCATAAATTTAAGGATTCAATCCTGGATGCTTAATTCTGTTCTGTTGCTCTATACATCAGTCGTTGTGCTGAGACTGCACTGTCTCGTTTACTGTGGCTTCAAGGTAAGTTTTGAAATTAGCTGGTGTAAGCCCATCATCTCTGTCCTTCTTTTTCAGAGTTGTTTCGGCTCTTCCACTTGCTTTGCATTTCCAAACTTTGGGATTGGTTTGTCAGTTCCCACAAAAAGGCCTGCTGAGATCTAGGTGGTATGCTCATGTCTTTTATGACCTACTCTCAAAAGGGTCATGCTATCAATTGCGCCAAATTCTTTTGGTCACACGGATGAACCTGGTGCAGTATGGGAAGGGACCACGCATGGGCATGAGTCCAGGATGCAAGATCACGGGGAGGGGGGCATCCTGGAGCCTGACTACCACCCAATGGACATGGATGGACATGGATGTTCCTGAGGAGGAGTGAGGGAGTGAAGGCCTGGGTTTGCAGAAGGTCTTTACCACTGATCCCCCAGGGTGCCCATCAACTCCCTCAGGTTCTTCTCTCATCCTTCTGATGATGTAAATGTGGAAGTGGAGGTCCAGGGACAGGGATGGGGTGCACCAGAAGTGGAAGATAGCAGGAAGTCAGACTGTCATCTAAGTTCAAGTGTTCTTGTGGTCTTGGGCACTTTCAAGGGGACTTTGTCCTCTTTCATCACACTGAACTTTTCTGTAAGTGACTCTAAAGGACTGTCAGGTGAAGCCTTGGTTTCACCAGTGGTAGTTGGACTCATCAGGTATCTTACTCAGTTGGGGGTCTTGTCAGTAACTTGATGCTGGCAAATATCAAGATACCAGCATTGCCCCAATAAGGCTGCATCACAAATCATCTGATAACCTAGCTGGGTTCCAACTATGGGCATTTCCTCTCAAGCTCACAGAACTGCGGTTCTGCTGATCCGGGATGGCTCTGTTTCCACCTGGAGGTTAGGTAGGCTGGGGTCCAGGCTACACGCTGGGCTCAGGTCTGCCTTGCCTCTGTTTCCACTGGGGCTCAGGCAAGGGCAGCAACTGCCACGTTGGCTCACTGGAGTGCCAGGGAGTGAGCAAAAACATGCAACATGATTGAAGCTTCATTCCAGAACAGTCACACTATTGCTCCTGTCCACAGCCCATCAGCTAGCTCAGGTCACAGGGCCACATCCAAGTCCATGGGGAGGAAATTTACTCCGCCTTGTGTGCTGGGTGGTTCTGCGGGAGCACACGGAAAAGGGTGTGGGTGTGCAATTTTAATAGGGGGAGGGCGTGAAGGACTGCGAATCATGTCCAATCTACTACACATACAAATGTATGTGAATGGTTTGAGAAAAATAAAGTAGATTCCAGGCTATTCCTGGCTAGGCATGCTCAGTGGTCAGGTATACTGATGGGCTTTACAGGTAGGACAGAAGGGACCAAATTACATCACATGAACCCCTGGGGAGTCACCACGACCTCCATGCAGTCTTTGCTGAGCAGAAGGTCTGAGCTGTGCTTTGCTCTTGTGAGCATCCCGTGTCCTATGGGCCAGCCTGGGGAAAAGGGGAGAGAAGCACTGACATATGATCATTACTGGTCTAGATAGCTTCATTGAGCAACATGGCCAATGCTATACTCAGTGCCGAGCTTGATTAATCCTCCCAACAACCCAAAGAGGTGGGCTGAATCATTATCTCCATTTGATAGAAAAGGAAACCAAGACACAGATGGATGAAGTCCCTTCAGATCACCTGACTGGTGTTGGAACAGAGAGCTACTTAGTTGTAAACATGTACCATTACCCACTTGGTTTTCCTGAAACTCCCTTGGGGCAGAGGTTCCATGAAAGTCGATCTGAATTCAAGTCTAAGCACGGACTTTGTAACTTACCGAGGAGGTGTCTGACAACAGAGTGGATGCCCTGCTCTCCGTTAGGGGAGGCGAATGTCTCACCTTTGGAGGTATTGGCACAGAACTTAGAGGGTCATCATTCAGGGATGCTGGGATGGTGTTTCAAGGAGTTGGAGGCTGAACCAGTCTGTACCAAGAATTCCCTCCAGTGCTGAGCTCAGGGTCACTTGGTCAGTTAGTGTCAGGACCACAATTCGAATCCAGGTCTCCTGACTCCCAGATTTGATAAGCATGGACTGTTGTTTCTAAAGTCCATTAGGGTTCATCTGGTCCAACACCCCTGTTTTACAGAAATGAAGGTAACTGAGGGCCAAAGAGACCACACAAGGACACCTCCAGACTTAGTGACAATGCTGGACTTCAACTTTGGTCTTCAGGGTGCCCCTACGCCTCTCCTTCCAAATCCTGGGCTCTCAGGGAGGTGGGGGATGCTGGGAGCCTGCTGTTTCGCCTGCTTGGACCAGGAGGGAGTTAACAAGACAACTGAGTGACAGCCACACACCGCAGCAGTGTTTCTTGTTTAGAAATGTAAATGCGTTGCAAGGCCATGCTCAATGCTTCACGTTTTATGCTGCACAAATTGCTTTTTTTTCCCCACCCTCTAAGGCTTGTCTGGGATTATTTGTACTACAAAAACCAGAGGGAATTGAGCCATTTGCTGGAACAATCCAGCTAAATCCAGCCTCTAGGATGAGGCCAGCCTTAGCAATGAAGGCCCTTACTCCCCCCTTGCTTCCTCCCTCCGATGGGATGGAGGGCAGGCTGCCGGGACACAGTCTCCTGCCCTTTCTGGCTTCCTCCTCCCAAGGACCAGAGATTGGCCTGAAGGGTAAGTCTGGCTCAGGAAGCCCACCATGGGGGTGTCATCTCCATTACACAGGTCGGAAGACAGAGGTGGGATTTTCATTCCCGTCTCCATTCCCTCTCACTCTAGGAGACCCAAGGGCAGGTCTCAAGTTTCTGACCACTGGCAACTACTCACTTTTGTTCTCTAGGTCCCACCAGTTTTATCTCTGTGGCATTGGCAAGTCATGCAGCACTCACGGGCTGTCCTGTGTACTTGGAGGTGAGCAGTTTGGTTATCAGTTTAGTCCCCACCATGAGAGTCATTACTTTTATCTCATAAAAAGGGAAATTAAAGCTCAGGGAGTGAAGGATCATGGTTAGCCATGTGGAGTCACCACTTTGTACATCAAAAAATGGCCGTCTATTGGCTCTTTCCCATGGTTCAGTTTCTATAACTTACCCTTTGTCTAATGACAGCAAACCCATCTATGGTGTTTTAGTTCGATCTTGTTACTGATGATTTACCAACTGTTTGGCTTCTGTTTTGATGAGAGGTGTGGTTATGTTAGGTGGGCTCGTATTTCTGTAAGATCCTACTTCACAGTGGTTACCTAGGCTCAATGTATCCATGGGCTCCTAAGTGTCATCAAGGCAGGAAACCTTTCTTCAACTATCCCCTGACTCCGCTGCACTAGGTATCTGCTGCTCTATAACAAACAGTCCTGAAACTCAGTGACTTCAAACAACAAACATTCATTATTTCAGTTTCTGTAGTCCTGAATTCAGGAACAGTGTGGCTGGATGGTCCTGGCTCAGAGTCTCTCATGAAGTTGCAGTCAAGACATTGGACAGCCCTGTAGTCATCTGATGGCTTGACTAGTGTTGGGGGTCTGTTTCAAAGAAGGTTCACTCATGTGGCTATCGACAGGAAGACCAAGAGCCTCACCACATGGGTCTCTTCATAGGGCGGCTTGGGTTTGCTCACAACATGGCACCTGGCTTTTCCCAGAGCAAGTGATCCAAGGGAAAGAGAGAGTGAAACCACGATGGCTTTTATAGCCTCCCTTTGGAGGTCATGGACTGTCATTTCCTCCATATTCCACACATTAGAAACATGTTGCTAAGTACAGCCCACACTCAGGGTCTATAGAATGGAGGAATGTTGAAGAATTTGTGGACATATATTAGTACTGGGTACTAATATTAGTAACTAATATTAGTAACACTCAGAGTGGAAGAAACTTCCTGGTGTTCTTTCTGGAGTTTTGTCCTTAAGCTTATCACCTCTAATACTTCTCTTTGGGTAACTGAACAGTGACCTAAACAGTTCACTTAAAAAAAAAAAAGTCCATTGGTTCTTCTCTTATGTGCCTCTTCCAGGTGAGAACATAGCAGAGAGCACGATGGACAGACTTTGGTCTCTGCTCTCCAGGGGGACAAGCCCCCTTCTTCCTTGGGCATTACTGTATTATTAACTGGTTCCATGGGATGTGGACAAGACTATGGAGCTCTGGGTAGGGGAGGTTTTGGGGTATTATGGGACAGGCACTGGAGTAGGGAAGGGAAGACTGGGTTTTATTCTGACCTACAGAAATGGGCTGCAGGACTCTATCAAACAGTCATGACTCTGGGCACTAATGGCAGAAAATGCAGCCCAAACTGGTTCAATGAGAAATAGAAAATTTAGTAGCTTATTTAAGTGAAAAAGATCAAGGGTGGATCTGGCTTCAGGAGCTGCTTGAGTTGAGCGCTCAGTGATGTGGAGATGGAGGTGGCTCTCTGGTCGCTGAAGGTTCAGGTTCCTTCTTTATTAGTGCAGAATTGTGGCCATGAAGTGTGCCAGGCATGAACTACATTTCCCAGTCTCCCTTGCATTCAGGTGTGGCCATGTGATGAGTTCCCACCAATGGAAGAGGGTGGAAGGGGTAATGCATGGCTTCCAGATCAAGGGGCTTAAGAAACAGATATGCTTCCTCCACCCCACCCCCCTCAAGGGCTGAATGCAGAGAACTCCAAGGCACTAGGGGAGGGTGCAGCCTGAGGTAGAAGGATCCTGGATCCTAGGTCATCTGAAAGACCCAGGTCAGACTGTTATGTGAGTGAGAAACAAATTTTTATTGGCCTAAGCCTCTGAGATTTGGAGGTTTATTCATTACAGCAGTTGGTATTACCCTAGCTATTACAGATGCCACTAGGATCTCCTCTAGCTCTCTTCTCTGCCTTCTTCTCTGTTGGCTCCATGGGATGGAAGTATGGCAGCCAGAAAGTCAAAGAGCTCTGCTTCCCAGGTTTAAGCATAAAAGACTGTGTACTGCCCTCCTAATAGTATGAGCAAAGTCTCAGATTTTGTATCTCATTGCTTAACTTTGTAAGCTTATCTCAGAATGAATGACTCTGTTGAGGGTTTGCAGGGCTTGGACTGGTCAGCCCAGTGCCTGGAGTCAATTGCATGTTTGACGGGGACAGGGAAGGGGTGTTGCATGTTTGCCCATCACCACTAACCTGGGCTTTGGGGTCCCTCTGGGTCAATAATGGTGCTGGGCATGAGGGTACTGTGGAGGGGTTCTTGGGATGGAATGGCCTGGAGAGCTGCCCAGCCTTGAGATCTGTGACTTGGTGATGCTCAAGTTCCTCCCAGTTGGGACATGGTGGAAATTGCTTGTTTGGGCTCTGGGTTGGCTCTCCCAGCTGAGCAAGTTCTATCTCCTCCACCCTTTTGTTCTTCTTCACATCCACGCAGGGTACTTTCTGGAAGGACATCAATGTCTGGGCCCAAAGTGTGAGGTTTTGAACATCACTCAGTCAGTCTCGCTCGCTGCCAGCACTCTGGTTGGTTCCTGCCAATGCGGACCCTTTGATCAAAAGTAATTCATCAGAGCCACTCTCTCCCCCTGAGAGGCTGTGTTTTCATGTCCTTACCTGTATTGCTAGTCTAGCCTTACCTAATGGGAACATGCTCCATGAGGCCCTTCCTGTGACAGATAATGAGGTGGATGGCTCTTTCAAACACCTCCTCCCAGAGGCCCTCCAGACTGCCCCCGGTCCATGCAGAGCTCTCTGAACTCCCAGGTGATTTCTACTTCGGCACCTAATTGTAGTCTGTCCTTTAAACGAACAGTTTCCTACTCTTCCGTCTTGTGTAAAGCCCTTCAGGACAAGAATATATTTTTTCTCTTCTTGTGTTCCCCATGGGTCCTTGGGCAGAACTGAGCGCAGAGTCAAGGACATGAAACAAAATCAAGATGACATTTATTTAACATGGGCTAACTGTCGGACACCCCACTGGGCGTGTTTGCATCGGGGCCCCCGTGTGGTTCTCACCAGCAGCCCTGTGAATTGGATATTCAGATACACATTTTTATGCACGGAGAAAGTGACACTTAGGACAGACTGTGTCACACGCCCAAGGTCACACAAAGAGGAAGAGAAAGGATGGCAATTCACATGCATGGCGTTGTGATTCATTCAGCGTTTGCGGCTTCCTCCGCAGGCCACACTGCAGGGACGGGCAGAAGGGGGTTCTCCCTTCGTGTTTAGGGGCGGCCACTCTGGACTCTGGCTCTGTGGGTTTAGATCCTGCCTTGACGGCTGAGCCACGCCACTCGAAACCAAGAGCTGTGTCTCTCTATGTGTCTATGTGTGGCAAGCAAGCAGAATGTCCAGGCCCTCTCTTTATCCCACTGCTCCACATCGCTGCATTTACCAGTCCCTTAATGCAGCCCTTATTTGGCACTTGTGGTATGACTAAAATGAGTTTAAGTGCTTTACAAGTGTTAGCGCCTTTCAGGCTCATCCCATGAAGTAAATGTTATTGTTATCCCTATTCTGCAGATGAGAAGACTGAGTTCAGAGCGGCGAAGGGACTGGCCAGGCATTAGAATTAGAACTCAGACCCAGTCTGGCTCCAGAGTCCCTGCTGTTAGACTCTGTGTTCAGCCATCTGTTTATTTAATAAATAGTGGTTGAATCAGATTGAATCATCCCAGTGATTTCAGCCAGGCCCGCTTAGGGGGGCGTTTTCATGAGTCCCCCGCGGGGCTGAGCTGACCATGTCCATCTTTCCCTTGGGCTGTGATCCAGAAGGGAAGTCCCACTCCCACGAGGGAGGGCCCTGACGAGGTTCCAAGTGGAGCCGGCAGCGAGGACTCTGCCAGCTCCTCTGAGTACCAGCCCTGCCCAGTGTGGTCCCGAGGCTCCGAGGTGCGTGCTCTGCTGAGAGCTGGCCTGGTGGTGCCGGGTCCTGCCGAGCCCTCTCCTCGGGTTGCACCCCAGCACCTGCAGCAGCATCCCTTTTCTATCCACCCTCCCACCTCCAGGCAGCCCTCAGGCTCTCACTCTAGTGCACAGAGCGGGTTTCAAAGGCATCTTGTTTGATCTTTTGGGTCTCTTTTCCCCCTCTGCTTGACTGGCAGCTATCCTGCACCACCTCTGACAGATCTCGGAATTACTGCACAGTCCCTGGCCTGGCTGATGATGGCAGCCGAGACAGGAGGAACCGAAATTGGCCAGCTGGCAGTAGCTGTGCTTGGGGCCTGATCCAAATGTGCCTTCTTCCCTTGGGTCTTCTCTTCCCCTTTGTGGCTCAGGCTGTTCGCAATTCAAGATGCCCCTTGAGGTCTCCCAGAGGAAGCAGGGCCCGAGATCCAGTATAGAGCCCCACTGCCTGCTGTCCTCCATCACCACGTGCTCTTTCTTTCTCTTTGGAAATGAGTATGAAATATTTCTCTGTGCAGACAGGTGCAAATGACATTGACCAAGTTCTGTTTACTAACCACTGGGAGTTTATCTCACATTTCAAAAGTGGAATCACACGTGGGGAGGCTCAGGTATACCTGTCCTCCCTCAGTCCCAGCGAAAGCACTGCCCACCATGCAGCCAGACATGGAAGGAGGGAGGTGGGTATAGGAAGCCCCCATCTTACAGGTGAAGAAACTGAGTTTCAGAGAGGTGGGCTACGCCCTGCCACTGAGGACACAGCTAGGAAGTGATGGCACTAACATTCAAAAAGCAAGATTTGTCCACACAGCCCCTGCCTCCTCCTTCGCCCCATCAGAAGACAAAGCAAGAGACGGCTGTGTTGTCTGTTTGTGAGCCCCTTGAGTGAGGGACTCTATCTTCCCTGTGTCCTCTGTCCCCGGGGCACCTGCGGGCTCTCGGTAAACACTTGTGTGACCTTGACTATGAGAAGGGGTTTGCTTGGGAAAGGGATTAGACTAATGACTCTAGGATTCCAGATTAGGTTCCTGGGGCTTCTATAATGAAGGACTGCAAACTGAGTGGCTTAAAACAACAGAAATTTATTCTCTCACCGTTCCAGAGTTTAAAAGTCCAAAGTCAAGGTGATGGTAGAGCCAGGCTCCCCCTTAAGGCTCCAGAGGAAAACCCCTCCTTGTCTGGAAGATTTCTTTCTTCTTTGTCTGAGATGCTGGTGGTTGCCTGCAATCCTCCGCCTTTACTGGCCAGAAGGTGTGTGACACTAATTCCTGCCTCTGTTGCCACATGACCTTCCCCCCTGCCCCATCCATGCTGCTCTGTGTCTCTTTGTGTCTCTGCAAGTCTCTGTCCCCTTGGAGGAACCAGTCCCTGGATTTAGAGCCCACCCCAATCCAGTAAGATCTTATCTTAATTAATAACACCTGTGCTGACCCTATTAACAAATAAGACCTCATTCTGAGGTTCTGGGTAGACAGGAACTTTGGGGAGGTACCACTGAACTGTAATCCATCACACGCCAGCAGTGCATCCTTAGGAAAGCCACTTACCTTGTTGGAGCTGAAATTCCTCATTTGCAAAAATGGGGCCAAATAGGGTCTACTCATGAGAAAATTCTGAAATTAAGTGCAGTAAGAATGCCACCGCACCTGGTGTTCTGCAGACATAGCCACGGTTTTTCTGATTACTATTATTTCTATTATTAGATGAAAAGCAAGGTGAATGCAGAATGGTGATGTTTATGTTTAAAAGGAGATATATTTAGAAGGTGAATCCCAACAGGGTACACACAATCTATTTGTTTATTTATGTGTTTATAATTACTGGGGCTTATAGGGGGACATCAAAAAATACCTCACTCTGTGTCCAAGTTTGGAACTAATTGAGAAACAGATGCCGGAGTCAGATGGAAGGAGGTCAGATGTCATCCCAATCCTTACGAAGCCATGTGGGGGGTGTGGCTTGGTTTTTAGCTCCCTTCCTACTGCTCAGCTCACTGGCAGGGCAGCACAGAGCTGGACGGGGCAGGGAACTCTGGCACCCTGGGGGTGCCCTCTGCAGGCAGGGGGGCGGACGAGGGTAGAGAGTATCTGCACATGCTCAGTGCCATCCCAGACTCAGGGATCCAAGGGTTGGGGGGAGGGGGGCTTATCAGAAGACAGGAAACCAGGGGAGGACATTCCTCCAGCAGGTATATAAAGCAATCTTGGAACTGCCACCTTGTAGCTAGGACAACTGTAGCAAGTTGACTTAGCCTGTCTGAGCCTGCCTGTTTTCTCATCTGTAAAATGGAGACTATAAGAGATCTTCATTCAGAGGTCTGAGTGTGAATGAAATGATTTATTGCCTGTGAAGTACTTGAAAAAGTGTCTAGGTCAAAGCAGGAGCTTAGTTAATATTGGCTTCGACTTTTATTATCTGTCTCATCACTACTGAGCAAGGCTCAGGATCAGTGCAAGGGCCAGGGAACCTAAACTTTACCCTGATGCTTCTGTAATATAATCCGATTCTGGGAAGGGAGTGAGGCACAGCAACCCCACCCACCCTCAAGTTTCCTGAGAAAATGTACTTTGTGCTAAGTCCTAGACTGTAGAGTGCTTTCTAAGTGAAGGGAGCTTGATGTTACTGTGAAGCATGAGAGCTGTTGGCAGAGCCCCTCTCCTATCTCCCGGGCTTGGAGAATCCTGGAGTGAAGAAGATTCCTGGCATTCAAGCTGGGCTGCGGGTAGAGTCATGGGCAGGCAGGAGGTCTCAGTAGCCTTGTGGATATGGAGAAGTTGGCGCCAGGGGATGTTAGGATGTGGGGGAGGATTATATCACTGGGAAAGCACTCTGCTCATCTCTCTCAAGCCTAGAGCAAAGGAGAGAAGGTGAACATGTTGGCTGGAGGGCTGGGAAGTTTTCTTTTCCTGGGAGCATCCTCACGCTGCCCAAGGAGCTGGCCCCTGCCTGGAACTGAGCCCTCCAGGGCTGAGTGCCTCGTAGCACACCTGTGCAGAGCCAGATGTGGGCCCCTCATAGGTGATTCTGCAGGCCAACCAGCCTGGTGCTGCCCCTGAGCCCAGCGGTGGGGATGGGGAGGGTGGCAGGTGGCAAATCAGACCCCTGTCCCCAAGGTTTGCATCCTGGGATGTGGTGTCCCAGGCTAAACAGGAGCCCACAGAAATTAGTGGTCCTCTGAGTGATTTACCTTTCAAGACATTCTAAAGTCAAACAGAATGAATGTATTATGAGGAATTTTGGATTATCCAGGCTCCAGGCTCGTTCCCTGGTCTGGATAAGGAGGAGAGAGCTTGAATTTGAGTCCTTGAGCAGGTTACTGAATTTCTCTGAGCCTCAGTCTCCTCATCCATCCAATAGAGATGATGATGGAACACTTTCCTCTTCATTGGGGAATGTAATGAAGATTAGCAGACAGAATCACTTGAATATCTTAACTCACTACCTGGCACAGAGTAAGTGCTTAATGAATGTTAGCTGTATCCACAGTGATAGCAGCGATAGTGGTGGTGATGTTGGTGGTGAGGATGATGAGAATAGTGGTGAGGGTAGAGGTGATGGTGGTGATAGTGGGGAGGGAGTGAAGATGGCTGTGAGGATGATGGTGGTAGTGGTGATGGTGTGGGTGGTGGTGATGATGGTGGTTTTAGTGGTGATGGTGGTGGTGAGGAGGAGATGATGGTAGTAATGGTAATGGTGGTGATGGTCACGATGATGGAGATGATGATGGTGGTGATGGTGTTGATGGTGGTGTTGGTGGTGGATAATGGTAGTGTTGGTGGTGGTGATGATATTGATGGTGGTGTTGGTGGTGGTGATGGTGGTGTTGGTGGTGGTGATGGTGGTGTTGGTGGTGGTGATGGTGTTGATGGTGGTGGTGATGGTGGTGATGGTCATGATGATGGAGATGATGGTGGTGGTGATGGTGGTGTTGGTGGTGGTGATGGTGTTGATGGTGATGGTGATGGCGGTGATGGTCATGATGATGGAGATGATGACAGTGGTAATGGTGGTGGTGAGGAGGAGATGATGGTAGTAATGGTAATGGTGGTGATGGTCATGATTATGATGATGATAATGGTGATGGTGTTGATGGTGGTGTTGGTGTTGGTGATGGTCATGATGATAGAGATGATGTTGGTGATGATGATGTTGGTGGTGGTGATGGTGGTGGTGATTGTGGTGATGCTGATGTAGTTCCAGGCCTGGTATTTAGTGCTGTTGATACGGAGATTTGTAAAGGAAGGCAGGAGACCTAAACACGTATTGGTAATTGCCATAAATTGTGTGACAAGAGCAGTTATGAGGAATGTGAGGCTGAAGTGATCAACTCTTTGAGAAAATGCTTGTTTTAAAAAATCAATTGTTTGACATATTTTTTAAAAAGTGAAAGGCACTGATTGCATGGAGGGGAAACCACCCACGCAGTGGCTTGGAAGCATGAAATGACAGGGTGTTCACTACCACTGAAGCATGAAGCCTGGGCTGGGGCTGTAGTGTTAAGCCATGGGCTAGAGAGGTAGGCAGGTCACCGAATGCCATGCCAAAGAGTCTGGCCTTGTTCTTACAATGATGGGGAAGTATTGACCACACAGCATAGCTGGATCAGCTGGGACGAGGGCTAACTGGAGACCCCTGATGGTACTGGCTCTCATGTATGTGAGGAGGGGTGAGGATGATGTGATGGGGGAAGACTTAGGATGGCCAGAGACCCATGAGGAATTGTCCCATGGTAGGGCTTCAGGGGATGGAGATGTCAGTGAATTTGGGAGCTGGTATGGGACCCGGAACTGGGAAAACCAGAATGGTGGCTCAATCACCAGGTCTACTTTGGTTTCTGTTCAGTTCCCTGGTCCAATGTCTGCTAGAGAAAAGCCCCAACACTCTTCTCAGACTGACTTATTCTGGGACCCAAGCTATCCCTGAGTCAGGGCCCCAGCTACACAACAAATGTTGATTAACCTACACTCATTCCTTCCTTCCTTCCTGCATTCAATGTCTGCTTGGTTCAATGCACTACAGTTACCTCTTGGTGATGGTTTTGCCCTCTGACTACCCCAAAGTGCTGAGGGGCTGGCCCCAAGTGTGTGTACACCTTTGTGTGTCTCTCTTAGTAGTATAGAGGACGGGAAACTTCCCAGGGTCAGTGGGTCCTGAGCCACATTTTCCAGGTTGGATGTCTCCTTCTCTAAACTGCCCTCCTGGAGGGCATGGATTGGGTCTCACTGTCACGTGCCCAGTACAGGACACGGAAGGTCCTAGAAGCTTTGCTCCTATGTGTTGAATGAATGCATGCATGAACGGATGAGATGGAGTGAGGCTCAGGGGAGACAGGCTGCTTCTAGCCAGCTCCCCCCCTTACTGGGAGACGGCGCCTCACCCCCCTGGCTGGTTATTGAAGGGCAGAGCAGCCCCTTGCTGGGAGCCGGTGCCTTGCCCCCCTGGCTGGTTACCGCAGGCCCAGGCAGCAAACCCTGCGGAAATATAGAGTGTTATCTAAATGCTGAATAGCAGCAGTAACAGCCGAGATGGGCTCTATGAACAATGTGCAGGCTTATTGGCCGTATCCTGCCTCCTGTCCTCCCCACCTAAGACGCTGTTCTAGAAGGCCTGTCAGGCCCGGTTAGTGCTCACACTTTGTCAGGACTGGGGAGCATCTCCGAGGCAGCGCATGCGCGGGCCTCCTCTGGGGGAGAGCCAGGCTGAGGCCTCCGGGCCCCGGGGCAGGGATGGCACTGCTGACTCTGTGCGACCTTGCAGACAGACGCCCGATTCTCCGTATACCTCGACGCATCCCTGGCTTCCTCCTCCATCACTGACTGTCCCTGGAAGCACGTTGTGTGCCAGGCAGCTCCTTTACTTTGTCTCAGAGTCTTCGGCGAGCCTGGAAAGTTCTCCATTTTACAGACAGGGAAACTGGGGCTCAGGTGGGGGAGCAGAACCCCCCCCCCCCAGCTAGTGCGTGCTATAAATAGGCTGTAGCCCAAAGCGGCCTGCCTGCAAATCTCTGCCCGGTGCCAACAGGAGGGGCGGGTAGGATCACAGGTTTATAAAATGTTTGTAGTGGAGGGAAGCTTTGTTCAAACAAAATCTTACACAGAAACTCTCCACGGGAAACAGATGAAAGCAGAGTCAGGCTCACTGAAGCTGGAGAGGGTGTGCAGGGGGCAGCAGGCCCTTCCCGACTCCCCTCCCACTCTGCTACAGGCAGGCCTCCCAGGCAGGCTGAGCCCGGGTGACCTAAAAGGTCAGGAACCCATCTTCCTGGGCTGGAGGGGGACCCCGAACCCACAGGGATTCCCGGGGAGAACCCGGAGAGGGGCACACTGGAGTGTCTCCGTCTGCCTCTCCATAGGTGAACTTGGGCCTGTGGATTACCCACGCAGGGCCCCTCCAGCCACCTCCTCTAGAGGGGTCTCGCCGGGGCAGCTGGGGATTACTGCCCGCCCTTTGACCTTCTGATGGTAGAAGCAGAGGGGACTGTGGGAGGATCTTGATTCTCCATCCTCCCCTGAGACTTATCACCCAGAGTCTGCAGGCTCAGCGTAAACTCAGATGTGCTGAGAAGGAGGCGTGGGCAGGGCCTGGAGGTGCAGGGCCCAGAGCTGGGCAGTGATGTGGGCATGGAAAGGGGGGGTGGCTTTGGATCTTGCCTAGGGAGGTGCTAACAATTGTGGGGTGTGGGCCAAGATTTCCCCTGGGCTGCCACTGGAGTCCCTATCACTTGGTCCTGGAGATGAGGACAAATTCCCAAAAAGAACAAAGGGCTAGTGAAGGGGGGGCATGGGCTCTGAGGGGAGGGTCTCAGGAAGGGGGTACCTGTCAGATTGACAGACACCAGGAATTGCTCTGGGAAAGGTCATTTTGAAGGACGAGTCAAATCCCCCCTGAAGTGGGATTCAGGGTTCCTTTTTGGGGTTTGGTTTGTGGTTGGTCTCCATGGCTCCACCCAACCCCCTCTCCTGATAAATGCTTGAGCCCCAAGTGTCTGTTCTTCACTGTGACCTCTCTTTCTACTTTCCTTCCCTGCCTTGTGGTCTCAGGCTCATCACATGAGAGACTTTGGACACAGAAACAAACTGAGGGACTTGGAGGGAGGGGGTGGGGAATGGGAGAGTCTGGTGGTGGGTACTGGGGGCACCTATTGCATGGAGCACTGGGTGTGGGGAATGGGGAATGAATCTTGGAACACTGGAAAAATAAAATAAAGTTAAAGTTAAAAACAAAAAAAACAAAAAAAACACCACCCCTTACCCCAGACCCCAGCTCTGACCCCATCCAGGACCTGGTGAACCCCGGTTCAAGTCCCAATGCCCCTGCCTCAGCTTCCTCACCTGTGCACGGAGGGTGTTGGGAGAGATGACCCCTGAGGGTCGCCAGGGCTGGGAACCCCGAGGAGGCTTCGACTGGAAGTCTGTGCCCCATACTTCCTCCCCCCTCGGGCTGGCGCCTGGCTGCGTCCAGCATCAGTCACTCTAGCTGGACTCTGAAAAGTCCATTTGGTTTATTAACACAAACACTCTTGGCACAAGCCCGGGAACAGCAAATTGGATGGGAGTTCACGGAAGTCAGGGGATGTGTTTATCACCTCCCACTCAGTCACCTGTCACGGGGTGAGGGCTGCTCTTGCGGGGGAGGGGCAGGGGTGAGTGGCGTCATCTCCCGAAAGCACCGCAGCATGGCCGCCTGGGCTGCTCTCTGATCTTAGTTCCACACCGGGCAAGGGTCTGCTCCTGTTCGGGCCTTGGGGGTCTCCTCCCATGACTAAGGGCACGAGGAGCTGGGGACACAGTCTGCATGCTGGAACCAGACCCTGTTCTGCTGGTGGCTGGCTGAGGGACCGCCAATGGTCCCCTGTCCCCTGCCCTCCCCCCACTCTCACTTTCCTCAACCATATAATGGGGGTAATGATTCACCTCCGTAATCACGAACCATGGGGCTTTAAAGATTAAGAATAAATAATAATAATAATAATAATAATAATGATGATGATGATGATGATAATAATAATAATAAAGCCAAGCATGTGCCAACACTTTGTATATTAGGAAATGTCATCCTTGCAAAAACACAATGAGATGGGTACTGTCCCTGACCCCATTTCCTGGGTGGGGGCCCTGAGGCATCTGAGGTTGCCAGGTTCTAATGAGGATGGTGACACATGCCGTCACCCCTGTATGCATCTGGGAGGATGGCTCATGGGGGCGAGGGACTGCAGAGTAGGGACAGATCAGGAGAAACCTGTGGAGGCAGTGGCCGCTGTCTTGCTGTTTGGAGGTGCCAGGTCAGTCCTGGGGCAGAGGGGACCAGGGAATAGGCGTTCCAGGCACTGGGAACAGCATGTGCAGGCATCTGAGGGGTTGCCTCGCTCTGGCCTAGCCTATCCAGGAGCAGCAGGTGGTTGATATAGAGGGATTTGGGGAGGATTTGGGGCACATTCAGTTTGGGGTTGGGGGCCGAGACCACAGACGTTTGCTCCTTGCAGCTGTGGAGACAGGTCGTAGCAGGGTGCCGCTGATGGGGTCCCTGGTGAGAGCCCCCTCTGGCTTCTCTCTGGGTCCTCTGGTGGCCCAGAGAATGAAGCAAGAACCAGTTCTCTGGCGTCTCTTCTCTGAAAGGCACTGATCCCATCATGGGGGGGCCCCCACCTACCTAGCCTCGCCCCCTCCCTGGGGCTATCTCTGTGAATACCACCCGGGGGTGGGACTTCAGCAAATTTGGGGGGCACACTGTTTGGTCCACTGTGCACCAGCTCTGGGGAGTTTCTGCAAAGACTCAAGGAGACAGAACCCCAGGGTAGAATTTTCTCTCTTGGCTCCTAGGACCTTGGGGCAATCAGATGCCCAGGGGAAGGGTGTAAAAGGCATCTGGAGCTCTTCTGGAGCAGCGGGCAGCAGAGGGGCTCTGCTCCCTGGGAGGGGTGGACCTTCTGGAGCCTGCCTGGCGGATGGGGAAGGAGTGGGTGCCGACACCTGGAAGAGGAGGGTCCTCGGAGGCTGGAAGCCATTCGCTCTGATGAGCGCCTTCTCTCGACCTTCCATCTGGGCTCCAATGCGGCCTGCTCCCCACTGCTGGGCACCAGGTGTGGCAGGCTTTGGTCCCCCTGCACCTGTGAGACAGGTCTCCTGAGAGCGAGGTCTCGAAGGAAGGTGAGGGCACCTGGGCCTGGGGGGCTATGGCCTTGGAATCAGCCTGGTCCAGCCTGCTGACCACTTTCCTGATGACAAAACTGAGGCTTCCCTGGCGTGTTCTTCAGGTGGCTTACTCAAGGTCACACAGAGACGGTGGTGGATTGGGGCTGGCCCTGAGACCCCAGAGCCAGGTCAGTTCCCCCGCCCCAGGAATTCCTATAGCCCATGCTCATCAACAGAGGCTCTTCTCTCTCCTTGCCTCGTTCTTCCCCTCCACCCTTCCTTGCCACCTTCTTTCCTCTCCCCACATCCGTTTCCCTACATTGTCCACCCCCCACCCCCAGGCCTCAGGGAGCAGCCCTCTGGCTGCCCTGCCTTTGTGAGGGCATGAGTAGAGAATGTAGGTCAGGGAGATGAATTGTGCATCAAGGGGAGCAGGTGGATGGGGTGGCGGGGCGGGGGCTGCTCCCTGACCGTGAGCACTACTTCCTTTCAAATGTTCAAGAGTAGGACTTGGGAGACGTGCCTCCACTGTGCCCAGAGCAGGTACCATCTCTTCCAGAAGGGGCAAGGGGCTTTGCTCCAAGGCTGCCTGCCTGCCCTCTGCCATCTCGGTACCCATTCCTTCCCATCCCTTCTCCCACGCTCTCTCTATTGTACCCTCAGCTCTGGGCCTGGGCACGGGGGCTCCAAGAACACCTCCTCAGTGGCTCAGCCCCCTCCTCCATGCAGTCAGAGGGTCTCTAAGACTGACCATGCCCCTGCCCAGCTCCTGCCCCTCCCTCACTCCCAGGGCCTATAGGACAGGAACTTGAGGTCCTTCCCATGGCAGACACAGTCCCCCACCAGGATGTGGACTCCGCCCCCTCAGACCTCACCTCTCCCCTCTGCCTCTGTACCTGCACTTAAGACTTGCAGTTTCGGGCCAGGTCGCACACTCACTCCTTCAAGCACCAACTCTGGAGCTAGGCTACCCGCTAGGTCCCCCACTTACACATCGGATGCTGCACAAATCACCTAAACATTTGTGCCTGTTTCCTGATTTATAAATGGGGAGGTCAGTAGGACTCCCCGCATGTATCAAGAGCTTCAGCAGGGCCCACCATAAAGTGGGTGCTATGGAAGGATTATTACAATGATGATGGTGTGCTTTCGGGGTAGCTGAGCAGGAAACCTGGAAGAACACAGAGGTGCATTTCAGGGCCATCTTGGCTCCTGCCCTGGCTCCTGCCCGGCAATGAGCCCAGTAGATTTTCAGCAAGGGCTGGTTGAACAGATCAGTGCACAGGGAAGTATCTACTCTCCAGGACCCCCCCAGTCCGATGGAGAGGACATGGCTCCAGCCAGTCAGATGAGGGACACAGCCCACCCTCATGTGTAAACATATGTTTCCAAAGGGCCAGGGTACAGACTGTTCGGGTGTCTGCAGCCCACCAGGCAATGCTAAATAAAGGGAGTCCTTACCAGTGTGTAGGAGCAGAGATAAAAGACCACTTCCTAGACAAGGAACTGTCCCGGGACGGCATGGGCAGGTTTGGGGCTTCCTCTCCTCCTCTCTGTCCACTCTGCAGATTGGTTTGGCCGGGGGTGTCCCCCCAGCTGCCTGTTATGACCCTTGTGCCCTTGTGGGGGTCTCTGGTGGAGAGCAGGGAAAGGGAAGTGCGCTAACATGCCCTGAGAGTCTCTGGGCCAGGGAGACAAAGGTGGCTGCACTTTCAAGTTTTCCAATGCCCACATTTGCTCTCTGTCCCAGCCCGCCCCACCACCCCAGTCGGTCTTAGTGTCCCCTTCAGCTCCACTACCCTCAGAGTCCACACGCACATCTTAAGCGCCGGCACCTGCCGCCTCCTTGGATGTTCACACCAGCCCTCCAGGGGGATGGTAGGACCTCCATGTTGCAGATGGGGAAACTGAGCCCCGGGTGTCGTGACTTGCCCATCACACAGCTGATGGAACCCCTGGGCTGGAGCCAAGAAAAGTCCCTTTCCATGTCACCTCAACCCTTCTGCATCCCGCCACGCAGAAGACGTTGTAGAAGCTTCCTTGCCTCAGTTTCTCCATCTGCCAAGGGGCTCCTCTTCTTTCTCTGCTCCCCACTCTGCTCCCTGGGCTCGGGGCGGTTAATCCAGGCCAGCTCCAGGAACACCTGGGAGGAGAGAATTTATAAATTAAACCAGCAGCCACCTCTGAGCCTCGGGGCATGGTCATGGTGCCAGCTGTTTGCAAAGGTACCAGTGGGCAGCATGGTCCACCCAAAGTTTGCTTGCTGGGACATGTCACAAAGGTCTTTCCATCCCATGTGCTCTCCTGCCTTCTCTCCTGTGCATCTCTTTCCGTATTCTCCTTCTACAGCCTCTTCTTCCCTAGGGACGCTGGGCTGAGAGAACCCCATTGACTGCGGTCTAGGGCAGAGTCTACAATTGTTCCAGACCTGGGTTTGTTCGACTCCCTGTAACAGGTTAGATGGCAGCCTCCAGAAACAGCAGGTTAGAATCCTGGTTTGAGGAAATTTGACCTTATCTGGAAAAAGGCTCTTAAATGTGATTAAGTTAAGGATCTTGAATTAAAAATAGAACTACCATGGCGTGCCTGGGGGGCTCAGTCGGTTAAGCATCCAACTCTTGGTTTTGGCTCAGGTCCTGATCTCAGGGTCATGAGATCGAGCCCGGCGTTGGACTCTGCCATAGGGGTGGAATCTGCTTAAGATGCTCTCTCTCCCTCTCCCTCTGCCCCCACCCGCCATCTAACAACAACAACAAAATAATAATAATAGAACTACCATAAGACCCAACAATTTCACTTTTGAGTATTTATCCAAAAGAAATGAAAACTCTAATTTGAAAGGATACCTGCACAGCCCGCCCCGCCATGTGCATTGCAACGTCATTTAAAATGCTGGAGACACGGAAGCAAACTAAGTGTTCACTTATGGATGCATGAATAAAGAAAATGTTACACACAGACACACACACACACACACACACACACATACACACAGGAATATCACTTGGCCATGAAAAAGGAGGAAATCCTGCAGTTTGCAACCCCATGGATGGAGCTTGAGGGTCTTATGCAGAGTAAAGAGAAAAACAAATAATCTTGTGATCTCATTTATATGTGGAATCTAAAATACAATTAAAAAAAAAAAACCCAGGGGCGCCTGGGTGGCTCAGTTGGTTGACCGACTGCCTTTGGCTCAGGTCATGATCCCAGAGACCCGGGATCGAGTCCCACATAGGGCTCCCTGCTGGGCGGGAAGCCTGCTTCTCCCTCTCTCACTCTCCCTGCTTGTGTTCCCTCTCTGGCTGTGTTTCTCTCTGTCAAATAAATAAAATATTTAAAAAAAAAACAAACAACTCAACCCATAGGAACTGAGGGCAGACTGGAGGTTGATGGGGGGGGTGTATAAAACCAGGAATCCTGTCCTGGGTGTCGGAGGTGGATGTCACTGTAATTCCACTGCCGGGACTGCTAACTGTGTCACCCAGGACAAGTCCCTCAACCTCCGTCCGCCGCCCACCTTTATATGCCCATCTCTGAGCCAATCACTGTGGCCGTGGGAGGCAATATGACGATTGGCCAGACCTGGTCACATGCCCACTCTGGGCGGGGTGGGGAAGAGTGATAGCCCCGCCCACCACATAGACCCACTGGGAAGGCGGTTTGGGTGCCCAGGAAATAACGAATTACTAACCCCAGCCCCTGACTCCAGCCAGCAGACAGCTCATCTCCGGAGGGCGCTCTCAGTGCCTCCCTATTTCCTCTCCAGGCTGGTCCCAGCAGGTGCACAGCAGAGTCCCGTGTGGAGAAGGCTAGAGGCTGGTCAGACAGCCAGTATACTTGGGAGCCTGCCTTCAACCAGATGAGTCTGCTCTCAGGACTTCAGTGGGAGCCTCCCTCCCATTCATCTTATGGGATGACCTCCTGACCTCCGTGTCCATACTCACCAGAGGCCAGATGCTGGTTCAGATTCTCAGTTGTTCTGGGGGCCTGGTCCCATTTCTGCCAGTGGCCGAGCCTGGTCCATCTTTTGCACCCCACCCCCCATCTCTGCACGTAGAGAAATCAGCGTGCACTGGGGCAGTGAATAGTGTCTGCTGAAATGGGTACCAGATAGCCCCATTCTCTACTAGAGGTGAACCCCAGCACCCTTCCAGATGGGACCCAGAAGCTCTCAGCTGTCCCCTTCCAGCTCTACACAGGGGAGACCCACAGACACACTCTGGGCATCTCCAGTGAACTCTAGGCCCCCTAACACTTTGGCCTCTAGGTCACTCCCAAAGTCCACCTCCCCATGTGGTAAATCTCCAGGTCATGAGCATGGGCTTTGGAAACAGAAAGTTCTGGGTTCAGCTTCTAGCCCTGACATTCACTGGCTGAGTGAGTGGGGCAAGCTTCCCTTTTGTAGAAAGTGAGGATAGTATTTTTCTCCAGGATCGTCAGAATTACTGGGGGCAACATTGGAAAAGCACGTGGCCTGTGCTCCATGCATGGTGTCTAACATCCCTTGGGTCCTGTTTTATGCTCTTAACTAATTTTATGCATTTTTATTTTGGGCTGGACTATCAGGATCATTGAAATCTCTCCTTGGGTTCAAATTCTCCCCAAACCCTCAGAGAACAATTTTCTAGAGCATCCCAGAAATTGATACAGGAAATTTCCCTAATGAAACAGAAATAGACTTACTTTGCCCAAGAAATAAATGCACCTTCCTTCTAGGTTTGAGAATAGTTTTTGGAGATGCTGTTGGTGTCCGCCTCTGGGATCCCTTTTCCTGGGTATGTGTGCCCGTCCCTGGTTGCCTAGGGTGAATAACGCTGAAGGTTTCCTGCTGGGGCATAGCCCATGGTGACTAGAGCCACTAACTTGAAGATACCAAGGAGGTTAGGCCTCTGCCCCCAGGTGGCCATTGGCCAGTGACTGCCTGGGCTGTGTCGGTGTGTGTGTGTAGGGACTATGGAAACCCAACTCCCTTGTCTTAAAGTGGAACAAACTCTGTCATGCAGTTTACATTCCTGAACTCTCCACAGGGTCTAGTGCTTCATCTGAACCACATCTGTTGCTTCGCTCTTTGCCTTCCTGTCCTGTTTCCCTCCCCACTTACAGGTTTCTCCTAAGAGCTCGCCCTTAAAAAACCACTTGCATGCAAATCCCATCCCAGGCTCTGCTTCTGGAAAACCTGACCTAAGATAATAACGAACATCTTATTGAGCACTTACTATGTCAGACACCATTCTAAGCATTCAACCTAAAGGAACGAATCTAATCACCTCACACCTCTGTGAAGTAGGCGCTGGGAAGGCAGCTGCTGACACGTAGAGAATGCTCACTCGGACTGACCTTTCGAACCAGAAGGTACTTACAGAAATGATGGTGTGTGCCTTCCCAGACTAGGTCATATGAGATGCTGAGGCTTCCGTCTTGCTCTCTTGGATCATCTTCCAGGGAGAAGCCAGTGACTATGTCATGAGGACACTCAAGTAGTCCTATGGGAAGGTGATCCGGGGAGGAACTGAGCCCTCTTGCCAACATCCAGCACAAACCTGAGAACATGCCAGGCATAGAGTCTGCCGTCTTGGATTCAGGCTCTCCGGCCCCAGGCAAGCCTTCAGATGACTGCAGCCCCGGATAACATCTCCAGAGACACCAAGCCAGAACCACCCAGCTAAGCTACTCCTGGATCTCTGGCTTCAGAAAGGGATAGTAAATGTTTATTTTTTTAAGCCATAAAGGCTTTGGAAAACATTAGGTTTTATTATTGGATCCGTCACTGCTCTGGGTGACTGGTTGCTTGATTTCGAGGGGCCTCTGAGAAGCGGATGAGATGTGTCTCAAGACCACCTGTTCAGGTGAACAAGGAAGGGAGCATTTATCTAGTGGCTCCCAGTTTCCACTGTCCAGGGCTTGTTTCATGGGCAAGGACGCTTCTGTGCTTGTGGGTTGCACACGTGTGTGCGCTGGGCGGGCCCTGCAGGCACATCAGGTCACCGAGGGGAGACACCTGGGGGAAGAAACAAGGCGCTTCCCAGTGGCCCCACAGATTGAAGCCCATGCAGAACTGTCACCACAGCAGTGGCAGGAGCAAAAGATGCGGCCAAGAGTGATGGATTGGGCGTCCAGGAGGTTTCCTATACACCAAGTGGGAGGGAGGGAGGCAGGCAGTCTGTGCATAAATGAGTAACTGAGAGATGATGGAGTCAGTGAGTGAGGGAGTGAACACATGAGTGAGCAGTCTCCGCGGGGGTTGATCAACTCCCCTGCAAACAGTGCAAGAAATATTATCTCCCCATTCACTGGTGTGATTCCGGCAGCCCAGGCAGAGTCAGCAATGGAGAGACACCTGGGCTGTGCTTTCAGATCTCGTACTGCCACTAGGATCTCCTCATCCTCCTTGCAGGAGAGGGTGCTGCGAGTCACCTGCACGGTCAGTTAGGTGATTTCCCTCTGCAAGGCACGGAACACCGACCCTCCCACAAAGTGTGAGGAGTTTGTGTGGGGCAGCAGTTTCTCTACCCTGCTTGTTTGCTATTCTTTGTACGGAATGCTTGACATTTAAAAACCATGTCTGGTATATACAAAATGCTTTTGTTTCTACTTACCATCGTTAAAAATAGCTTAATCTTAGACATCCTGCAGCTCTGTGGAGGAGATTGTCAAGGCTCTTAAATGGTTAAATAAAGGCCTTAATATAAGAAATAAAACTATACTAACAAGGACATTGCCACGCACACAAAGGATCCATAAATAAAGAGTTCTGCACCCAGTCATGGAAAACAGGCTTGAGCAAGTGTTTTTTACCTTTGCAAAATAGGTTATCTTTTTCCTTGATGCCAGACAGACTAACTTTTGGTCATTGTATTAACGATGTACCTAAAACACTTTGTACACAACTCATCTAAGCTTTTCAATTGCCTTCTTGTTTGTAAGACTTGCTTAAAAAAACACCATATCATTAGTCTATCCTTTATCGTGTAGGCACCAAATGTAAGAAACTATAAAAAACCTTACTGAATAACATGTCCTTGGCTTGGTTTAAGGAGTTAACTCTGAACTGTAGATAGGTGCACCTGCACAAACATGTTTCACTGATCAAAGCACTATGTTTCTCTAACAAAGAGATTGTGTAATCAAAAGTCACTCTCTGTAAAAAATTTTTCCTTCATGAGAATCTTTAACTTGTTACCTATAAATAAAGACACTGAGAGCCAGCAAGGCAGAGATGCCTGGCGGGTGATCAGAAAAGAACCTTCAGGGCTCTTCATTTTGTATCGCCGATGCCATCCCCACCTTCTAGAAACCTTGACTGTTGCTGGGGTTGGCCCCCGGCAAGAGGGGGGCTTGAGTCCTGCCAGCGAGGTCCGGGAAAGAGACAGGGACAGAGACAGAGTGAGCCCTCAGCTGCGCCTGGCTCCTGGCCCGAGACAGTGTCATGGTGGAGGGAGAACCGCGGTGCCTTTTCCTATGGGTAGCATCTTGCTAGAGAAACAACCCGTCCTCTGGAGCCTGATGGGGAGATCATAGTCCTGCAAGGTGTTCCAGACCTAGAAACTGGACCAGAACAACCTTTAGCTGGGCTGGGAATGCTGGGCTGGGTTTCTGAGAAGTGTCACGGCTCTGTGGCCACATGGTTCCCCACTTCCTCCTCCTTTTCTTCATAGACGAAAACAGGGCCTGAATGCCAGGTCTCAGTCCCCATTCAGCCCCATGTCATAAACTTCTGATCATCCCCATTTTACAGAAGGAAGAAGCAAGGCCCAGAGAATGAGTGACTTGTCCTGGAGCTGTAGTAAGACAGGACAAGAACCCTTCAGGGGTCTTTACTATTCATGCCCGGAGAAGGAGTTGATAAAACCAATTCTGGGAGGAAAATGGGCTATAGCTTGATTTTGAAAAGGGGGTGGCCACAGTCTTGGATCAGAACCCTGCAGATCTGTTGTGAACCCAGGCTCTGGTCCCTGCTTGGGATCTGAGGCAAATCATTCCCCACTCTGAGCCTCAGCTTTCCCTGGGGAAGGAAGGGTCTAGACTGCAGATGCACTGCTGTCCTCTGTCAGGAACCCTGGGAAGGAACCACAGTAGAGTGCTGCCTCGCATTTATTAAGCAACTACTACATACCTTGCCCCAGGCAGGGCAATCAGCACACATGTTTTCTTGCCACCATGACTCAGTGTGTCTGGCATGACTGAGCCTGATTTACAAATGAAGAAGCAGAGGTTCTGCGAGGTGAGAGCTTTGCTAACTTGCCCAGAAACACCGAGCTGCTAAGGCATAGAGGCAAGAATTGAACCCAGGTCCCCCTTTGAGCCACTAAGCTACACAGCATCCTAAGGAAAAGCATTTACTTTTCTTGCTGCTGCGGCTACTCTTGGGAATATATCAGAGAGTGCCATTCATTGGGCATCTACTATTAGTCAGGTTTTACTCCAGGTGATTCTATGTGTTATGCAAGTCTCTGGATCAGGAAGACCTTTTCATTTGCAAGTGAAGAAATCCAGTGCAAACTGGGTCAAGCAAAATATCTATTGGCTTCTGTAATTGATATGTCCTGGATGGGTCCCTGCAGGGCCAGATGTAGGGCTAAATCTTATCTTTTATCTTCTCCATTCAATTCTGCTCAAATACATTCCCTGCCCTGTGCTGGAGCAGGGATTTTTTTCCCTGTGGCTGCCCCTCCAGTTTGGGGTGGGACAGAGACTGTCACTCACCTATGTGCCTATAGCTATTCCAGGGAAGGTCTCTAATTGGCTTTTCTCTGGCACATGAGCCCACCCTTGGACTCATTAGTATATCCAGGGCTGACCAGCATTTCCGGAACCAGCTGGTGTTTCCAGGGCTGATCGGTGTTTCCAGGGCAATGGGACTGTGCCGGGCTAGGCACGTGTCACATGCTTACTCCTGAGTGGGTGGGGGAGTGGTTCTGCAATCGGCAACCCCCCCTGCCCCGGAATCATTAATGCTGTGCCCAGACAAGACGGCGTATACACTATTCAGTCCCATTAACCCTCACGCAACCCCCTGAGAAAGGTTTGCTTTGTAAATGAAGACATAACGGGTCTAGAAGGATGAGTAAACTGTCCAGGTCACGTGGCCGGCAAGTGACTCATGCTAATGAGTATTGAGAGATGGGGACTCAGTTAAACTGAATGGAGAAAGCGTTAATTGAGCACCTCCTGTGTGCCGGGCTGCAAAGAGAAGCAGGCGCCCCAGCCCCTGCCACCATGGCATCTGCAATCCACCTGGGGAAACCGCAGTTAAAGAACAACAGTGCATTCGAAAAGTAGGTGGAGGAAGCAGCAGAAGGGCTGTCAGGAGGCTGGAGGTGATTAATTGCTAAATGAGCAGTGCAGACAGTAATTGCTCAAGGAGTTCAGAGGAGAGCGAGACCTGCGGGCTGCAGTCAAGACCGTGTTTTTGAAAGAGAGAGAGAGACCCTGAAGGACAGGAGAATTTGGGATGGGGAAGAGGCTCCCCCATGGGTCAAAGGGCTTGAGACCCAGGCACTCCTGGCTCTGTAACTCTGCAGCTTCAACAAGATACCGGGCTCTGTCTACAACCTCACACATTCTCTCGCCTTTGCCGGTGGTCTCGTTCAGACCCCTGTGGTGTGACCTTGGGTCAGGTGCTTCACCTCTCCGAACCTTAGGGTTTTCATCCACAAATTGGGAGATGTAAGAATGGCATGAAATTCCATGCATGAAAGTGCCTTGGGAAGCATGGTGCTTTGTAAATAGAGTGATGGTTATGGATGGAGAGCTTCGATGTACCTATTCTCAGCCTGGGGGCTCCTGACAATGTTTCAAGGGAGGTTTGTTGTCCCCCTCTTGAGCCCCATGCTTTATTTTAGGCTGCTTCTGATCCCTTTATATAAAGGGATCAGAAGCCAAAGTCACCTGCTTCCTAAATGTGGCACGAGTGCTGGTCTTGCTCGGGCACTCACGTCTCTAAGCCCCAGTGTGAGGATTAAAAGAGGGCACATAAACCACTCCGGTGCCTGGTTTAGAGGAGGTTAATTTATTTCAAATGGTCTTTCCCTCTGGGGATGCCCTTCTCAAAGAACTTCATTATGTTCAGAAGTGACCCAGGGCCAGGAAAATGAATGGGGATTGGCCAGACCCAGGTTGTGTGACTAGGGGTGGCCCTGGCAGGTGGAGCGGGCCGTCCTGGGGCGGGGCCGTGGGCCCCAGAGTGGGAGGGGGATGCCTGTACCCCTCGCTCTCGCAGGGGTCAGTGCACTGCCGCTTGGGCCAGATCTGGCCCACGGCTCATTTCTGCGCTCCTCACAAGCTAAGAATAGTTTTCACATTTTAAAAGGCCTAATTAAAAATAAAAAAGAAGACTGTGCCACCCAGACTCATGCAGTCTGCAAAGTCTAAAGCAATCCTCTGGTTCTTTCCAGGGAAAGTGAGCTGACCCCTGATCCATTCTGTTGTCAACACAGAGAACCCGCTTGTTCTCATCCTTCTCAAATCCAACATTTAATGAATCTACCAGGAGGCTCTTCGTAGAGAAACCTGAGGTTGTCTCTGACCAAATAAAGGTTTGGGGAAGGTGTGTCAGTCATGCCCCAACCATGAAAACAGAAACTGCTCTAAGTATTTAAAATGCGGTGGGAGGAGCAGCGAGGGAGGCTTCATATAAGGACTTGGTACCAATCTGCAGATGATGAGGAGCTGACAGAGGAGAGGAAGGCCCTCCCACCTTTGGCTGGAGGGAGGGGGCAGTGAGACTGGACCCAGAGGCCAGGGTCCTGGGAAAGCTGGAGGCCCGGCCGGTGGGAGCGAGTGAGTGCCCTGAGGGACGGACAACTTCTCCCTTCTCCCTTCTCCCTTCTTCCATCCTCTAATTTTCCAACGGTGCCTCCTCTGGGCTACACCCCGCCACAGCCAGTTCCCAGGGGAGTCTCTGAAACAGCCTGCAGCTCCTGGTGGCCCTCTGCTTTCACGCAGAAGGGGGAGGGAATGAGGGAGGGACACACAGGTGTGGAGTCGGCCAGGAGGGAGAAGCAGATGCTGCCAACTCAAACCCTCTGATGGCCATTGGCAGGGCTAAAGGCCCGGGGCCATAAAAGTGTGTCTGTGTCCGGGGAGGAGAATTCGCACAATGTCTAAGTTCACTGCCGTGCCCACCTTGACATCCTGGGAGATGTGGGTCTGCGTTCATTGCTGTTTGCTTGAGACTTGCATTCGACTTCTATTTAATTAGTCCGAAGCGGTCTTGGCCTTCCCACTTCCTGCCTTCCTTTCTCAATCCAGCGTTTCCTCTTCTTTGTGGTCACGGAGGTCTAGACAGTCCCCCAAGTTCAGATGTTCCCTGAGCCCCTTCGAAACCTTCCCAGTCTCAGGTACCTCGTCCAACTATCCTTGTGACCCAGGACCTGCGGGCACACTTTGGTTCCATTGTTTTTCTTTGTTCCCATTCTATTTTTAAACACATTAATAAATCTGGTGAGGAAGAAGACTTTCTACCACTGCTGTAAATAGAAACTCAGAATCATATGCCATCAATATAAATAAATACCATGAAGCGGAATCATGTTAATTAAATTCTGGCTGGATCCTCCTGCTTTGGCAAAGGCTGTGAATATGAGGCTCCTCGTTAAAATGGAAGTCTGTTAAAAATAAAACGGAGAGGGGTTGCGGAGTGGCACCAAGGGGAGACTTTTTCCTTGATGTAATCAGAGGGACTGAAACAGAGCTGCAAAGGGCTTAGCTCTCCCTCCCTGTGTGATTTTAGGCTATCGGTGCTACTGAAGTCACTTCATTTCCACCCGAAATCATTCTGAAATCACACTAAGTCTGTCCCCCCAGACGGCTACGTATCACACCTTGGGGAGCCCAGCATCAGGGCATCCTTATCACCCATCCGCTCTGTTAAGCTCTCCTCTCAAATTTTATTAGCCATTCTCTCAAGCTTACCCTAGTTCTTACCTATAATTCAGCCATTTTTAGACTTCTTAAAGCTTTGAAATCTCCGTCGAAGTAAATGAATGTTCAAAGACACTCTACATTCTTTGATTAATTAAACCAATACCAGAAACAAGGGAAATTCCTGTAAATTCTTTATTCATTGAACGAGGGCAGAGAGAGCCCCTGCTACTCTTACACCTTATGAAAATTCTAAGTTTGCTGTTTACAAACAACACTCTAATGATTAAGTTTCCAACAGTTACTTATAAATAGTTACAACTTACCTGTCAGCTGTATCAACATTTATGAATTAATGACATGGTTTTTATGCTATTACTGGTGTTTGGGGATGTTTGTCTTCCTGGTGGCATGCTCAGCTGAATTTTAGGGAAGTCTACCTACATTACAGGTGCACACGTGTATATAGTATAGTATGTATTATATTAGACTATAACGTTACATATTACAAGTGACACATTGATAGTATATGCATGTGTATTTCTTAAGTATTTACTAAACGTCAGACTCTGTGTAAAGTGCTCTATCCACCCTTCATCCTCACAACAACCCCATGGGAGAGTACTAGAACAATGCTCTTTTGTCCATAAAGAAACTGAGGATCAGAGAGGTCAAGTCATTTGCCCAAGGTCACAGGCTGTGAAGCATCAACACCAGGAGTCAAGCTTATGTCTGAGCCCAGCATCAATCATCAAAAGCAAGGAATGCTTTTCTCATTTTCCAATTCCTTCTAGAGAGAAACCGAGGCCAGAGAGAAACTGAGGACCAGCCTCGCTGTGGTCCCACTGCCACTGCCTGAGTCGGGGGAGAATTCAGCCCCCACCTCCTGCTGCCCTTTCCTGGACTCTCCTGATTCTTGCATAACCCGATGCTGGACAGTGCCGGGGCCGACCCTCTGGCCAGCCACACCAGCAGGACTGCCACTGAACAGTGGAAAATGTTGCCAGCATTCCTCCTGGTTCTCCTGCCTTTTCTTCTAAGCAGAGCATGGAGCTGTTTTCCCCCCGCAGGTCCTAATGTAATTCTTGTGTAGCAAACAAACATACAGATGTACGTGACTTTGAATTATGGGGAGTGCCAGGATAGGCTGTATTTAAAACAACAGCTCTATTACTCAGACCTTGAGAAGGCGGGAATAGAATTATCAGTAGACCTTCTGCTGACGTTTGCTGCGGGATTCCATTTGCTGATGTTTTAGGTTGATTATCCCTTCGTTCAGATCAGACTAGTAATCAGCATTTGGCCTACTAGGTGCAAGGCCCAGTGGTAGGCCTGTGTGGGGGGAGCAGGCACAAAGAAAAATAAAACTTTCTGGTCTTGAGAGACTTCCTACCTTCCTTCCTCTCCCCCCTCTCCTTCTTCCCTCCTTGCTTTTTCCTCTTGTCTTTCTTCCTTTCCTCCCCCACTGCCTGCCTCCCTTATTCCAATAGGTTTTGGGGTCCTATTATGTTCTGGGCCCCCTGCTAAGGCATTCACACAAAAATAAATCACGATTCCTTTCATGAAGGAGCTAACAAGTTACTGTGGTTGAAGGTGCGGGAGCTGGAACGGTCCTTTGTAATCATGCCAACATCTTGTTTTCGAGGTGGGCAAGCAGAGTGACGACAGGAGTGAGCGGACTTCCCCCGGGTCACACGGTTGGAGGGCAGCCGCTTGGGATTAGTGCTCAGAATTCTAGTATCTTTAGATGTGGTTCTTTCTATCACAGTGGGCCCAAGCAACGTAGATGGGCCATGCATGTACACCAGGGCCACCTGGGTCCCCCAGCCAAGGCCAGCTGATGGCAGAACGGTTTCCTGGGATGAGACCTAAAAACAGGAACTCCTTATGTGACCCACTGATCAGTGACCTCATCTTGCTCCTCCCACCCTTCCCTGCCATGGTCCCCGGAGGACCTTTAAATTTTGGGGGTTGCAGCCCCCTTTATCCCTACACCCGTGGCCCAGCCAGGCCCAAATTTAAGCAATGAAAAGTCAGGGAAGAATTTCACTGCAGTAGGGGAAGCGGAAGGTCGTTACTACAAGCGGTGCGTGGTCTCGGTTTTCGTGGTCACACCTGCTGCTCTGAGTCCTGTCTCCCGTGGGAAAGTCCCTCCCTTCCGATGTCTAGCTCTGATCCCGCAACTCAAATCCAAATGTTTCCTGCCACATCCATGCCCCTCAGATTCCCAGAAGACACAGCTATTATTGAGCTCCCACTGCATACAAAGCTCCGTGAGTCACACCAGCGGTGAGACCCCGGGCTGCTCAGGGAACCTCTCCGTACCTCATGCTTCTCTTTGGAAAAACAGGCCTATACACAGTACTTGCCTGCCTGGTTGTCCTGAGGAATTAATGAATGAGTTACAGGGACACATAGTGAGTGCGCGGGCATGAGTACAAGCTCCGAGGACTGGCGTGTGCAAGGCCATGGTGTTCAAAGAGAAATTAGCATGGTCCTTGGCCAGGGGTCACTCTTGTCGCAGATCCTGCACAGTCCACTGTTTCTGGCCTGCCCCTTCCTGTCCCCGAGTGGCAGTCAAGCACCATGCCCTGGCATGTCCCTGTCCCTAGACTGGACGGCTGGCTTGTCCCTTGTGAAGAGTCACCATCGAATTTGCCAGAAGGATTCCTGTGCAGGCGGCCGAGTCAGGCTCAGCACCTTGTGGGGGCTGCAGGCAGCAGCAGGAGAAATCGGGCCGAGTAGTTTCCACAGGTCATCTCACGGAATCTGCACGCCGACCCTATGAGGCAGATGACAACGTGACCGCTCTTTTACAGACTGGGGAGGCAGAGGCTCGTAGAGGTTAAGGAATTTGCCCAGCGTTGCACGGTTACTCAGTGGCCACCCCCTCTCTCTTTTGAAAGGAGGTAGTTCTCATCTTGCACCCTCTCTCATCCCAGCTGGCTCCCTGGAAAGCTGTCTGCTCCTATAACACTGCACCCCTGCAGTAGGGGCGAGGGCCATCCTCCAGGCTTTCCGGATCTGCCCCCTCCCAAGCTGAGGAGTATCCAAACAGGCCTCTGCCCTGACTTCCTCCTGACCTTGACCCCTGGCCTTTCCGATGGTGTCTTAAGGTGACTCCTTCTAGGATGCCGTCACACCATCCTGTGACTCACTCCTGCTGCCCTTTCTCCAGACACACCATTCCAGGGCCCCTGCCTTTGCAAGCACACACCTTCATCAGCACCCACATGGGCCTGTGTGGCTGTCAGCCTGGGGGCCCTGGAACACAGAGGAATGGGGAGAGCATGTGTTCTGGGCACCCCAAGTCCTGGCACCTATGGTCCCCAGAAAACCATTTCTTGGCCAAAAAGCCCCAGAGAACCCTGACACTGACAACTCCTTGAGAAACCCCAGGATAAGCTAACATTTCCCAGATATATTTGACGATCGGATTCTTTTATCTTTTTCCTGTTTGTGACACCAGGTATCATATTAAAGAACCTCCAGGGCAAGGCCCGAGGGGAAGCAGCATGCTGGTTTCGCCTGTTCAAATCGTCCCCACCTCTGCCAAAGAATTCAACTCATCCTTCAAGGTCCCATTGGAAGCCTACCCCTTCCAGGAAGTTTTCCTTGTTTCCTTCAGCTAGACACAATCTTTTCCTTCTGGAAACCTCCACACCAAGGGGTTTTGTGAACAACTCTGCCGCAGATGCTGGGTGGCACAGAGCCTGAACAGACTTTGGAGTCCCATGCAAGTTTGTGTCCTCGTACTACCCTCTTAGGTGCTGGGTGACCTAGGACACAGTTACTCAACTTCTCTGAGCCCCACAGAGAGTATAACCATGTCCTTGCACCATGAGATAGCAAGAGAATGCATCCATGGTGTTTACGAACAAGTGGCACAGAGGATGCAATTAATGAATGGAAGTTACTACTATTACTGTTGTTATTAACATGATTGCCGTTAAGAATGTCGATACGTGAATAGTGAATGAGATGTCTCGCACCTTGAGTCAGTTCCAAGAAGGAGGCCAAGTTGGGAGGCTGGGCTCCCTTCATACCAGAGCAGGGAGTTGTCAAGGCCTCCCTCCCTCCCTGCTGGGATAGGAAGCCCAGAGGACGATGTGGGGTTAATGAGTCTCTCTGTTCCCGTTATACCCTGACAAATGGGTCCTCCTTACCCTGCTCCTCCACGGAACCTCTAGGTCTTTCTCTGGCTGCTTCCTGCCTGGTGGGGACCTCTGAGCAGGCCATTATTCCTTAATTACTGGCTAAATGCTCCCATTTGTTCTCCATTTGTCAGTGGCGAGCCCAGACCAGGGCAGCGGAGAGGACTTTGAAATTCCTCATCGAGCTCTGGGCTTCGGGAAAGAAAGCTGCCCTCGTGTCCTTCCTCTCTGAAGGCAGAACGGCTCCCAGAGCTGGGGTTGGCTGCCTTCCCTGCCACCGTCTGCACTTCTGCCTTGGCTCTCCTCCTTGCTTTTCTCTTTGTCATCTTTCCCTATCTTGCTCTTGGCCTCTCCGCTCCCCCTCACCTGGTGCCATAGGATGAACGTGGATGCGTGAAAGCCCAGATCTGAAATCCAGTCTCCCTCTAGCCAGCTGGGCGACTGAATGGCTATATGGGGCGTATGGGGACGTGCAGGATGGGTGGAGTGGTGGCGCAGACTTCAGGACAGCAAGGGGAGGACCAGGCAGGGGCGTGTCGCCCACCGCGGTTGTGTGTATTGTGCGATGACTATCTGTAATTATGGTCTTGTCCCAAGCAGTGGTCCACATGGATGGCATGGACCCAGGAGGGGAGAATTCTGCCTTTGCAGTAATGCGGTTGAAACCTCTTCTCCATGTTCTTTTCCCTAGGTGAAGAGTCAGCTTGCTAAGAAATAGCTCATCTAAAGTGCGAGAGTGCCCACGGCCAGGGGCTGCTTGGTTGGGCATCCCCCCCAGTGAAGTGGAGCGTTGAGGTCTTGCACTTTGGGTTCTGTGGGAAGCCAGCTGCGGGACGGTGTGCGGGACAGATCTGAGGGGTGCTTGCGGGACGGCGCCTGTAGGAAGGAGAGGAAGGAAGCAGGACTGGCCAGAGGGAGAATGTGAGCTGGGACACAGTCCCCCGTGGCCTTGGCCAGCCAGAGCTGGGTGGCTCTTCAGAGTCTGCCCAAGTTCGGGATGTGCTGCACATTTATACATGTGCACTGACCAGTCAGGGGTGTGGGCCGCCCTGAAAAGGGGCCGGGACTTGGGAGAGGTGACTCCTCAGCCAAAGTCATCCCTGAAGGGGGCTGACAGTCAGAGTTTACCTGAAGATAGCCTTCCCAGCAGCTGGGACACCAAGCCTTTTCTTCTTCTTGAGGACTGTCCAGCAGGCACATTAGAGAGATAACTACAGAAGTTCCTGGAATGTCTCATCTAGCCTGGTGCTGACTGAGCCATGCTGGGACCCCGTTCAGCTTCTCCTGACTCTGGTCTTCCAGCCCCACTTGCTGTTCATTGCATCTTTTGTCCTCAGGGTCCCGATTCCCCCACTTCAGACCCAACCTGGACATAGGGCATGGCTTTGAAGGACCCAGGCATTTTCTGCCCTTGCTTTTCTTGGCTTCGTCCTGCCTCCAGAGCCCCCTTCTCTAGAGAAAGGACGTAAACCCCCTCATCAGGCAGCTCCCGGATTTTTGCACATATGGAAGGAAGCCATGTCACCAATCACGCAAAGCAGCAGATAATGCAAAATCATTCACATTTGTCCTTCAGTTGCGTTACGTGATTACAAGAGGATGGGAAATGCATGGTGGGATTAAGCATGTGCACTCTGGATTCAGCCTACCTGAATGTGTTTCTCAGCTCTACCGCTTACCAGCTGCATGACCTTGGAAAGAGCACGACATCGTGCTGTGGCTCAGTTTCCTAATCTGTAACAAAGTGGGTTTAATAATGGTCCCTATCTTGTACAGCAGCTCCCAGCATTAAATGAATCATTGCAACATGTTAAGCCCTTGGAGTGGTAGCTGGGGCTCAGGAACTGCTCCATAAATCCCAGACAGGAGCCAGTGGACAGGGCACTGGAGAAGAGGACCCAGACCAGGGACAGTCCTACTTCCCCATCACAAGTGTATTTCCTCTAAAGGGCAACAAACAGCATGAACTCTGTTTGCTGTTGTCTGCCAGGCCCCTGGCACGTTAAGCGCACATGGTCCAGGGATTCTGGGGTATCTATCTTGATCCCTGCGGGGCAGGAGAGAAAAGGTTGAAGGAGCCCCGAGAGGAAAATCTGTATCCTGAGTCTGCCTTCAATAGCCACATGTACTTGGGAGAGGTGGGTAGTCAGAGCGGGGTTGTCCTCCCTGTTCTGGAACACTCCTTTCTTATCTGTAAGGCAAGGGGTTCCTTGCCAGGCTCTAGCAGCCTTTGGATCTTGGTGGGCCTCTGGCACAGAGGCCGTGGGTCCCAGGGGCCAGCAGATGGCACCCTCTATCCTGTGCCTCGGGGCAAGGTTTCCCAACTGGCAGCCCTCAAGGACATCTCTGAGGATCTCTAAGGGCGCTGCAGTGAGTGGAGTCCTTGAACTCTGAGCATCTCTGCTCTACCCACCATCCCTCCCTACCCACCTCCCCAAGTCCCAGCCCTCTGGCTCCCATCATGGCAGCTGGGGCTGTCCCTATGCCTTGGAGATAGAGGTTTGCCCTGCTTTTCTGTTTGACCCCATTACTGCCTGATCCTGGGGCATTGCGCAGATACCATCCTCGTGCCCAGGTTTGCACCGCAGGCCTTGGGAAGCCATGGGACCTGTTGCCTCCTCCCCTTCCCCACCCCGGCAGTCTCCTGCTGCAGGTGCATGGTGCTCGGAGCTGCCGGACGTAGTAAAGCAGCACAGCGTGGCAAGGCAGTGGGCTAGATGGGAAGGAGTTCCTGTAGCTTGGGGTCCTGTCTTGCAGCCCCAGTTCTTTCCTGGAGGGGCTGGTGTTTGCTGGGAGTGGAGGTGATGCCCTTTGAGTCACAGGAGATGAAGAAGTGGAAAGCGGCCCTGAGACATGAGGGAGTGGATAGCTTCACAATGGTTACTGAGCACAATTGTTATTGAGTGTGCCAGACACTCAGGAAACCTACGGACAGTGATGCACGCACTATCATCATGAGGGAGTCAGTGGTCAGAGAGGTTAAGGCACTTATTGAAGGTCACACAGCTAAGGAGTGGCAAGAGCGCCTGCCTGACTTCAGAAGTGAGTTAGACCACGTGATGCTGTGAGAAGAAGCCTCGGGCAGGAGTCAACCAATCGGTTCTCTGTCCCCGAACTGCAGTCTGGTAACCTTGGACAAGGCACTTCCTCTCCCTAAGCCTCAGCTTTCCCATTTGAAAATGGAAGCATTGCATTAGCATGCTCTCGAAGGATCCTCTGGCATTAGGAGAACACGAATAGACTTTCCCTGGGATTAATGCTTTTAAAAACTGTGGGCAAGAACCCACATATGCGCAAGCCCAGCCTTATGTACAAATGAAGTAGGCAGCAGCCCACATGCTGTGAACAGCGCCTGCCAGGAGGGGCCCCTGCCCAGAATATCTCGGTCGTTCATCCTGCTGCCAAGCGCCCGCAGTCCCAATGCTCTAGAGTCGTGCCTTCTGCGAGAGTCCCTATCTCTGAATGCCAGGACCTGGGCGGGCGGGGGAGGGCGGGCGGCGAACAGGTTTGGTCCTCTCCTTCTGGGAGGAAGAGTGCTTTCGTTCTGATGAGCACTGAAATGAGTATGCATTTCCTGAATTCGAAATAATTCTCCTGTGGGGTCAGAGAAGGCTGCCCAACAGCAGCTGGGAGAGCAGGGGGCCTTCCTTCAGTTCACTGGTGGGGAGGGATGGAAGAAGGCAGTGGGAGCATGCTGGCTGCTTTAGGAGACATCCCTGGTTTTGGCTCCAGGTGGACCTGGTTTCAAATCCCAACAACTGGAGACCTTTGGGGTATGCTCTGACTTCCTCCCTCCCCATGCCAAGTGCCTCACTTCTCTGCAACTCAGCTGCTAGAATGTCTTCTCCTGGAGGAGGTGGGCGCCAGCCCGGCACCAGCCCCACCAAATGAGCATGTTCCCAACAGGGGCCCGGAGGCTGGCGCTGGGGAAGTGCCATGCCTCTCCTCTGAATCCTCCTGGCAAGCCCAGCTCCACACCTCTCCTCTCCCTTTCAACAGTCTGTCAGTTGCTGATGGACGGGAAGCTGTCGTCCTCTTCCCACATCCAGCATCGCCACCATGTCCCCCACCCAGCCCGCTCCCGGCTCCAGGAAGCTGGGAAGCCATTCCTGATGAGGAAATACTCTGGACCATCTGTGAACCATGGCTAGCAGTGACGCCTTCCTTCGCATATGTCTGCCGCATAGCGGCCTCTTGATGTGTGTTGGTGACACTCCAACCATTTCTGTCCTGAAGGCCCCTATGTTTTTGAGCTAAAGATGAACCTGGGGATCGGATCAGATGAGGAGCTTCCTTACTCCCCATAACTTGCTGGTAGACTCTGGCCCCAGGGACCTCAACAGAGGGCAATCACCACAGTCTCAAAATGATGGGGCTATGGCTGCACGATCTGTGAGTGGCACACGGTAGGAGCTCAACTGATTGTGAAGAGGGATAGACGACTCAGGAGAACACCCAAGTGCCTCCTGGGGCACCTCTGGCCTTCGGGGGACCTGGCTTGTCTCTTGGAACATACTGGGCACGCTCCTGCCTCTGGCTTTTAGTCCTTGGGACTCCTTTTTCTGGGAGGTCTTCCCAGATACCTCACACCCTTCCCAACTCTTTACATGTGACCTCAGCAAGGAAGGCTCCCCCCTACCCCCCCAGGACCCAAGGGAAATTAGCACCCCCCCGACTGGCCTCTCTCTTCTACCACCCATGTGTTTCTTTAACTGCTTAGGGTGAGAGCCAGTTGCAGGGGGTGGCAATTTCCACAAGTCTTGTTGGCTGCTGTGCCCCCGCCCTTAGAACAGAGCCCAGCACATAGTAGGTGCCCAGTAAACATCTGTGAGGTGAATGGATACACAGCGGGTGAGACAATTGGCTCAGATTTCTTTTTTCCAACACAAGTTCTCCAGATCTTGAAGGTCCTGAAGGCTGTGCAGGGATCCCAGAGTTATTCTCAATGGTTCAAAAAGAGTAAAGGAGAACAAGTATTTACCTGGGATTAAAGCCACACTGGCAATAGCTAGATAAACGAAGCTCATTCTGTAATACTTCATTCGGCAAACATTAACTGAGCACCTACTGTAGGTAAGGCACAATGCCAGCTGTTAAGGTTATGGCATGGAGAGAGAGACAAAGTCTGTGCCTTTTGGAGCCATGGTAGCCCCAGGGAGCAGACAACTTGCACAGAGAGGGTTCCTGGGTGCCTGCACTCATCGAGTCTCTGAGTCTGCTTTGGATGGCCCCTTTGCACTGAGAGCAGATCTCTGCTCTGCTACAACCCAGCCCCCATTTTCTGTCTACAAGGAGATCCTTAAGACCCTCTCCAATTTCCATATTCCATGGTTTCCTGGGAAGAGCTCAGGGACCCAGAAGCCTTGGGTGCTTCTGACCCTGGAGGAGGCTCGGACCCTGAGGGACAGCTCACCACTGGGGACCAGATGAGGGTAAACTGAGCCCGAGGCCCTCCCTGCTGCCCTTTGTGTGGGGAGAAGCCTCTTTCCCCTCATCAGCATCCCGGCACAGCATGCCCGGAGCTGCTTTCCCTCGAGTGGTGAAAGCCAGGCTGAGTGCCAACTCGTTAGAAATAGCTTCCCAGCTTCTTGGAGCCAGGAGCGGGCTGGGTGAGGGACGTGGTGGCGATGCTGGATGGGGGAAGAGGATGACAGCTTCCTGCCCATCAGCTGGTGATAGATGACTCAAAGGGAGGGGAGAGACACAGAGCTGGGCTTGCCAGAAGGATCCAGGGGAGAGGCGGCAGCATTTCCCAGGTACCAGCCTCTGGGCCTCTCCTGGGAACACACCAGCCCAGTAGGGGACGCTGCTGGGGCTGGTCCCCGCATCCCACATTCCACAGTCCGTGTGTGCTGAATCCTGCAGTAAAGGATTTGCCTTGGGCAGGGAAGCAGTGAGAGAAAAGCACGAAAGAGCTTCTTGGGAAGAATGGTGACTGTCTCTGTAGAGCCGCAACCCCCCAGAAAGCAGGAAGCATTTAAGTCAGATACCAAGAAGGACATCCTGACATGGCCAGATGCCAAACAGGGCTTGTATTATCAAAGAGGAGTGCGGATACCTTCCTGGATATTGTTATTTCTGATTCCCAAATTGTCCTATGAATTCTCATTCATTCATTCATTCATTCATCCAACCTTACTTAACTTACTAGGACCGGGGCTGAGGGTTAGGGAAATAGGGATAAGACAAAGTCCTTTCTCTCAAGGAGTCTGGAAGTGAGACAAGACATGAGCCCAGCTAACTGTAACTGTTACCGCCCGGGGAGCCGGCCTCGACAGAGATGTGGGTCCCAAACCGCGGGATGTCCCCGACATGTAACATGCTGAAGCTGCTTGTGCCATCAAACAGGAGCTGATGAGGACAACAGGAGTTAGAAGAGAGAGAAGAGACGACACTGGGGCCAGGAGGATCCCAGAAGTCTTCCTGTAGGAGGTGGTATCGCACTGGGCCCTGAAAAATGTCAGATATCCTGGAGGAGAGGACAATGTGCACCAAGACCCAGAGGCGGGAAAGTGCTAGGTTCGGGGGAGCAGTGGCAGGGGCACCACGTGGCTCAGGCCGATCTAGGGGTCAGGGAAGGCTGGGTCACCTGACCCGTGTATGACCAATCAGTATAAGCTCCTTCTCCTGGCTACAGGATTGGCTCCAAAATGGCATGTGATCCAAGGTGGTCCAATGAGAATCAGCCACGGGACTCTGCAACAGACCTTTATTTCTCCCAGTTCTGGAGGCTGGAAGTCCTAGATCGGGGTGCCAGATGGTTGCATCCCAGCCAGAGCCCTCTTTCTGGCATGCAGGTGACTGTCTCCTTGCGTGTCCTCACATGACAGAGAGCAGCAAAAGCTCTGGTTCCTCCATCCCGTTATGAGGACACTGATCCCGTCATGGGGGCTCCACCTCTGTTATTTCAGCCAAACCCAATTGTCCCAGCTCCAAATACCATCCCATGAAGGATGAGGGCTGCAACATCTGAATGGGTGGTGGTAGTGGGGGGGGGGCAGAATTATCTTATGCACATGCTCTAATGGGAGATAGGAGATGGGGAATGGAGAGCTGCGGATTTGAGCTCCAGTCTGTCCCCTACTCACTACGTCGTCCTGGACACACTACTGTCCCCCTCTGGGTCTCAGTTTCCGTGAGTGTAGATTAAGGAACCCTAGCTAGATGAACTTTGAAGCCCTGCCAGCCCTCCCACTCTGACGTCACACATCTCTGCTGCCACCTGTTCTCCAGCCTTGAGGATGTCACCTTGTGTGGGGGCGGGGCGCGGGATTCTGCTGACTATCCGAGCACATGAGCACAGGAACCCTTCTCAATCGTTAGCTGCAATTTCTTGTACCTCGCTGGGCCTGTGCTTCCACCCAGTAACAAGACTGGGGGCACATTTTGTTGATGAGACTCTGCACCTCTTAAGGAGCTGGAACCCTGCCGGGCTGTTAGGCTCTGAGAGGGCAGGCACTCCCTCCGCGTGTCACTCAGCACAGCCCAGCCTGAGCCCAGGATGTGGAGGCCCGGGGACTCTGGCTCCCCCACTCTCTCCCCCATCTCTGTTCTCCGTAAGACCAGGAAGTTCATTATTTCCCTGACTGGCTTTTCTGGCAAGACTCAAATTAATTTCCCATCTCTCCCAAGCCTCGCAATCATTAAATGCCAGGGAAAGTTAAATAAACAGCTGATTTACAGACGCATTTTCTTTCTCTTTCTTTCTTTCTTTCTTTTTTTTTTTTTTTTATAAAGCAGGGACCTCTATTAATCAGCTGTGCCGAGAGCAGCCTGATGAAGCAGTCGGCGCACCCTTCAGATGAGCGAGCCTGGGGTCAGGGGGCAGAGAGACTGGCAAGAGGCTCCACATCAGGAACTAAAGATAACACAGGCTGCAGCCCCTCCTCTTCCCCTCCCTCCCTGGTCCAAGGCCAGGTCTCTTCTGTGTGGAGGGGTGAAGCGTAGCCCCCCGCCTCCACCCCTGGGTCTCCCCACTGCTCCGAGTTGCAGGGCTTTCTGCAGATAATGTCAGGCAACTCCAGCACTGTACAGAGACTCAGAGAGGGGAAGGGAATTGCTCGTGGTCACACAGCAAGGCTGTGACAGTGCTGGGACCAGAACCCTGAATCCTAGTTTGGGGTTAAGGGAGAAAGAGGTTTCCAGATTTAAATGTCTTGAAGACTCAGACTACAAAAGAAAGCGCCTGGCATCTCCTGGCACCATCTGAGGGCCACAGAGAGGACACACAAGGGTCCACGGGCACACAGGTGCAAAGATACACTTTCACCCACAGAGGCCCCCAGAGGCACACGCCTCTAGGCACACTTGCTTGTGGACCTGGCTCCTGACCCACTTCTGTTTTTCAGCCCTGGAGGGCAGAGTGATTTTGTCACCTCCCTGAACTGAGTCCCTCCATCCACGATCCCTTCTGGGATTGTCTTAGCTGGGTGGAAGGCTTTTGCCCACCTGCCTTCCATTCCACTTGATCTGGTGCCCTTATGCCCTATGAAATGGTTTGCACCATGACTTGAGGCTGGCCCAGCGAGGATCTCAGTGGGCAGCACTCACAGCCCTGAGTCCCCATCCTTCCTTACCCCTTAATGACAGGGGACTCTGGGCCCCTCGAGACTCACTAAGGATGGTAAGCCCTCCTTGTAAAGTGGAGACAAAAGTTTTTACTTCCCAAAGCTGTGACAGGGATTAGAGGCGAGGGTTTATAAAGCACGTGCCACTGGATCTGCTCAGGCCCCAAGGGGTGCTCCTGCTTGAGCCCATAGTAGATGCTCAGTAAACGGAAGTGATTGTCATCAGGCATCTCCCGAGCAATTGTCTTTTGCCAGGTGCAAACAGCTAGACTCCTGGATGTCTCCAGGGCACAGCCCAGGATGGCAGGTGAGATGGACCATAAGAAACTTATTCCCAATGATGTGAGAAACATTCTAAAAGATGAAAGATCCGGTTACAACCGAATTCGAGCTCACATATCTAGGCCCTTCCTTATGTGCTTGGGGGTTCTGCTAAGGGCTTTGCCTCTTTATCTTAGTAAATTCTCAAAACGACCCAGAAGGGGAGAGCTGGGATTGCCTTCATTTTACAGGTGAGCAAGCTGAGGCACAGAAAGGGTAACTTGCTGGGGTTCACGCAGCTGGTGAGGGGTGAAAAGGTCAACAGAAGCCAAGAGGAAGGGTTACTAACCCGAGGGGGAGTCGGGCAGGGGAGCGCCTCCTAAGAGGAGACCCTGAAGGTGGCCCTTGAGCGCTGAGATCCCTGCGCTCCAGAGAGCCAACCACTTCCTGACCCAGAAGAGGCAGTCATGTGACCCATCTCCTCTGGCCCTGGCTGATTGGACCAGGATGAGCACCTGACCAAGGAACTGGGCCAATCAGACTCTTGCTCTCAATAATTTAAACAAGCGGAACAGGCGAACTGGAGCTGCAGCATGCGTAGCCAGGGGAGGGCGGGGATTAGGGGAACTAATGCAGCAAAAAGAAAGGGGAGGAGGCAGGTCCTCAGAGACCTAAGACCTGCAGAGCTAAAAAAAAAAAAAATGCAGTCGGGTTTGGGGTGGGTAGGAAAGAGTGGAAATGAATCTGGTTTGGAAGGATTTGTTCCCTTTTCTGAGTTCTAGAGGCCCAGCTGTTCTTTCAGCTTCCGCGGTTCCCCGGGGCCCCCTCCCAGCCTGATAATCAAGTCCTCTTAAGTGAAGCAAGAGTGGGCTTCATTTTCTTGCCACCAAAAAATGCCAGCCCAAGACATGGGAGCAGATGCGTCTGCGCCAGCCCGGGGAAGAAAAGAAAGGGCAGAGGCAGAGACAGGGAGAGGCGCTCACCCGTGCGAAGCCTTCAGGCTGATACAGAGTGGGGAGGCGGCCTCAGGGAGGGTTGCTGAGAACAAACAGCACAGAGCCAGTGGGCCTGTCTGCCTCGGAGGAGTTGGTACCCAGATGCTGATGGGGCTGGTCCATTTGTGAGGCTGAGGGCCCTCCGCCTTGGAACAGAGGCCCCGGAGCTCATTTTCAATCAGGCCCTGTCCCCAGCACACAAGCAGAGTTAATTAAACATAGCCTTCCCTTCTGCAGGGAAATGGAAAGCAACCTCCTGTTAGCACCATTAATACTTACAGCCCCGCCCCCCCCCTCCTTCCTCCTAACTTCTCTTAATACCTGGCCTTCATCATCTCAGACTCTGCTTCCTGTCCATCATTTAGCACCAGGAAGCCAAGAGGAAAGAAGAGAAGGGACAGATGGCTCATTTATCCTTCCTGGGGACGGGGAGACCCTCCCTTTTGGCAAGGTTCTGTGTGGTCATAGCGCCAGGGTAGAGAGCCAGGCGTTGCTGGGAGCAGGTGTCCTAACCTCTCTGCTCTCTGGTCCATATCACAGGGATCCTATAGCCTCTTAAGACTGTCAGCATCCAGTGAGATCAGCATCCAGTGGAGAAAATGCCAAGCCCAGGTACCTATTTCCCTCCTACTGCCAAGGTAGGTGGGGCTAGGGACCTGTGGTCCACAAGTCTTGCTGTGTGACGTCAGGCTGGTTACTTGGCTTCTCTGGGCTTCTGTGGAAGGAAAGGCTATGGGCACCTCTCTGTGTAAAGCACGTTCCCCAGAGAGCTGGAGGGTGGGTGGGATAGCACTGTGGTCTGGCCTAAGGCTGCGTGCATCCCCTCGGAGCCGGCTCTCCCGTTTCCTGGCTGTACCAGCTCGAGCAAGTGGTTAACTCCCCGTGCCTCAGTCCCCTTGTGGGATGGATGGAATCACGGTGCCTGAAGCATGCAGAGCAGTGCTTAGCCCATGATGAGCCTTTGGTAAGCATCAGCTATTGTTCTTATTCATAGTCTTATTTTTAGTTCAGCCCAGCCCCTGCCTTCAGAGAGACTGCTGCCAAACAGTGAAGTCTGTTCTTGGAGGATGAATCTGAGTTTCCATCAAAAGTGACTCCAGAATGAAGAGTCACTGTCTTGGCCAGCTGTGTTCATGCCTGATTGAGAAGGGTTGGGAGATGTTGCTGGTGCCCTGGTTTCATCCTCTTTAAACCAGGGACAGTTCAGCTCAGTAAGCTGGGGAGTCAGGAGGATTAAGTGGGATTGCTACCCCGAGTTCTTGGTGTATGGCTCTTCCCTCCATACACTGCCACCCACTAGCGGCTGGGGGTCCCCTGCCACCTTGAAAATCCCCGGAAAACTGGGGGTACCATTGGACACCTGCTGCATGCAGGCCTCATGCCGGGTGCCAGGAATGGACAGAGCTGGAGTTGCCTCCACTCAGCTCAGGGGGCAAACCTGACATGCATTAAACTAATGGTGATTTGGCTTCTGGGATCTGACGATGACTCCTTCCCAGGGGGTAATACCGCCAGAGCAGAGTGGGGAGGTACAGGTGCAGGTGCCAGAGGGACCGGGAGACAGGAGAGGAGCTCCTCAGGATGGGATGGCACAGCCTCACTCGGGGGTTGGCCCTGACCCAGCCACTGTGACCAGAAGTGCATCTGAGATCTAACCTGAATCCTTCCGGCTGCGGCAGGATCTCACCTCCCCCAGTCCCCATCTTCCTAATAAGAAATCATGTGAACTCAGGGCCAGCTTGGCCAATTTAAGCTCAGCTAACAGATAACAAGAGAATTTCCTTGTGGGACTCAGAAATAGCTTGGAAAGCAACTCCCAAAGCAGATACGGCCACAGTGGAAGGCCTGGCCTTTCGAGCCTTGCGTGATGACCCCTTTGCAGGGGACAACATCGATGATGCCGGGTTAGCACCAGCGGCTCTGGATAGCTGGACACCTGGACTGTTGTCGCTAAGATCAATCTCACCGCTTTACACCTTTGAGATGGGCTGTCATTTTTAAAAAGTTTTTTTTTTTTTTTAATTTGGGTTTTGCTAGAGATGGGTCTGGCCATACTGTGAATGGACAGACTTGTCTTTAGTCTTAGATCTATACCCCTTCCCCAAGCCTCTAATTATCATTGAGCCATTGAGCGAATGATCAGTGAACTTGGCTGAGCTGTCTAAAGCTGGAATGGTTGGGGCAAGCTGTCCGCCAACCCAGCTTCAAAATCAGCCGCAATTGGAGTGACGTTCTGACCTTAAAAACGTTGATGAGCAGAAATTCCCTTTTGAGCAGGACATGCATAGGATCTGAGGATAGAGACACCAAAAGAGCTCTGAGGTCCTGGCCCCCAGCAAGATGATGTTCTAGTTGGGAGAGGAGACACACAAGCAGCGTGTGAACCCTCCAGGCCCTGACCCGCAGCGGTCCCCACAGCAGCTATCAGCATCTGCCTCCCTGCGAAGTTCATGGTCTTGTGTGTTGGCTGTCCCCACACGGTGTGCAGCGACTTGGTCTTGTTCATGGCTGCATCCCGAGCACCTAGCCTACTCCCAGGCATACAGCAGGTGCTCAACAAACACATGCTGCATGAACAGATGAATGAGTGAAGGCAGGTAAGATGGGCTCAGCAAGTCTTTCCTGGGGTGTGGGATGGCCACAGGGGTCACTTGGGTCCTGGATCTCTGGTCATGTGTCTGGGCAGGGTAGAGACCCCTGCCTCCTCCCGGGCTCTGGGAGGCTCTGTCTCCTCTGCCCCTGACTCTGTTCCTTCCCCCACCACCCAGCCTATGGGGGCCGATGGAAGAGGAGAGCCAGCAGCTTCCCTCGACCCTGTTGGGTCTGGGTGCTCAGCTTCCAGATACTACCTCTCCCCTCCCACCCTGGAACGCTGAATGATGGAAGCTTCTCCCCCTTCCCCGCATCTGCCCTTGTCTTCTGGACAGATCCTATGCCTGTCAGTGGTAGTATCCAAAGGTTTATTCCCTAAGACAGGCTTGGCTTCCATCCACTGCTCAGCAACATGTGACCTTGGCCAAATCATTGCATATTATTGAGCATCAATTTATTTACCTATACAATGAAAATAAGAGTAAAAATACTAATTGAATCCCATTATTTTGCAGCAAGGTTTGGCGAGATAATACACGTGAAGTACTCGGTACTGTGCTCAGCAAGCACATAAGGAATTTATACTTTCTACTTATGCATTTCAGCTGCCACTCTTGTCATCATTATAATCTTCAGTTTTTATGTGTTGGGCACTTAGTAGGTGCCAACAAATGAAGGAGTACTGATCCCCTTGCTCTCTTTAAAAGGCAGAGCTTTTATTTTTGTCGTTGTTAAGAAGGTGAGGCCAGGGAGGGTTTGGGTTCCCCTGTTTCTGCTGACCCAGAGTTCACCCTTCCGGGTGAAAGTCTCCCTCTAACCATTGCCGGAAGAGCTTTTCTTGTCAAGTCAATATTGACTGGGAGGACAGTCCTAGCAAACAGGTGTTCAGAGTCTTCCCACATGCCTTCGATCTGCATTTGATGGTAGGAAACGTCAGAGACCAGAGAGGTTTGGTGCATTATCTAGGGTCACACAGCGTGCTGATCCAACCCATCTTGGAGTTTCTGGATAAGGGCTCCAACTGCCAGGCTGCTGTCACCACCACCACCAATGTTAGTTGTCATGATTGTGTGAATGGGATGGTTAGGTCCCCTAGTCATTTCTGCAACCTCCCTCTCTCGTGATCCTGTAACAGCCCCCAGCCCTGTGCAGGGAGGGGCAGGGCGGGGAAAGATCAATCCAACATTACTGCCATTTTTCAAAGGTGAAAGCTGTGACTCAGAAGAGACTCAGCCTGGCCTATGGTCGCACGGAGAGAGTGGCCCCCCTATGCCCAGCCTGGCTTTGTAGCCTGCAGAGCATGGCATCCCTGGCATCCTGGTCCGGCTGCTTTGTGCTGCTCCCCGCCCTGAGCCTCACAGCTGCCCTCCAAGCCCAGCTCCCGGAGCCCCCAGCTGAGAGCCCTCGCAGGGACGGGCCATGCTTGCAGAAGACCTCAGAAACAGTTTCAGGAGCCCAAGACCCCCCCGCCCTGACACCAATGTTGTTTTTTTTCTTCCTTCTCTTGTGGAGCAGAAGAGATTTATAGCTTCCGACTCTCGACCTTCCTTTGAACCAAGTTGCACAAAATCAACAGGCATCCCTTCCCGTAAGACAGATGGTGTCTCTGCAGTGGGAGACGGGAGCCCAAAAGACCAACAACTTCCCTGGGAAAAGTTTCTTGTTTAGAAATCACCTTGGGGGTTAAAAAAAAAATGGAATTCATGGAAAAACATGGTGAAATTTGTCACAGCAACTTCGCAGTGTGTTAAAGGAGCTGGGATTTCAGATCATTCCGGGGCCCATCACTTCTCCCCCGAGGAGGGCAATGTACGAGGTCAGACCAGCCACCCATACTCGGAAGGTGCACTGGGATCCATCCCTTTAGCTCGGGGAGCCCCTTTGTGACTGATAGGGGCCCCACTGGCTCTGGCGCCCAGAACCCACCAGGCTCTCATGAGGATGAAGTGAGTTGGTGTAGGTAAAGCTCTTGGAAGAGTGCCCAGCACCTGGTAGATTCAGTGGAAGTGTAAGCCATTGTTACTATTATTCACGGGATTCGTTTAAAGTCAGGCAGAGGGTAAGAGCCGCACGAAATAGAGCAATCTGTCAGTGTGGTGGAGGGAATCAAAGGAGAACGAAACACTTTTAGTCTCCGTCTCTCAGTGTCCTAAAACTTGCATCTCCTTACATTTAAAAAGAAAAACAGTAATGGCAGCAAAACAAAGCTGGGTCTGACCCAGAGAAGGGGGCTCCGAGAACAGGTTCTTGGACGTTGGTCTTGGGAGATAAGAGCCCAGAGGTGTGGCTGTGGTGCCAAGGCCCACCTCACAAACCAGCTGTGTCACTGGGCCACAAAATGCCCTGGGTCCCTGGGCAACAGGCCTGGAGGCCACCGTTGGGTCTGCTGTGCCTGCCGGAGCTTGAACAGCAGGGACCTGATGGGCGTCTGCCCAAAGGGTGGAGGGTCTGCGCTCCCCAGAGCAGTGTCGTCTCTTAGCTTGCGGGCTTCACCTAGTGTCCAGATGCCTGAGTGGATGAACCTATTCTGGAGTATCTAGCAGCACCCCCTTCCCTGAGTTGGAGGGGAGGTTGTTACATCACCTACAGGATCAAGGCCACCATTCTCCATTGTTCTTGCCCTCTGTCTGCTCTTGTCTTGCCCAGAAAGGGTCTAGAAGAGACCCCCGGGGCTGCAGGTGATATTGTAGGCTTTGTGCTACACGGACCCCTTCCCACCTGCACCCATCGCTCGGAGTCCAAAGAAGGGGCAGCCTCCATCTGATTGGGGGCAGAAGGCTGGTCCGCAGAGTGGCCACTGCAGTGGTCATTAGACCCGTGCCCCTAAAGCACTTACTAGGCACTGGGCAAAAAGGCTGGAATCTCCTCTAGCAGTCCCTTGAGGGTGCTGTGACAACCCGGTTTTCCAGAAGAGAAAACAGAAGCTCAGAGAGAGAAACCAATTTGTCCTGAGTCATAGTTTGAAAGAAGCAGAATCAGGATTTAAACTATGTGTGATTCCGTCTTAACTCCCACACTGCCGTGTGCTTTATAAAGTGGGAAATGACTTAGTTTTGTTTTTAATTTAGACCCATTCCCCGTCTCCTTCCTTCCTTCCTTCCCCTTCCTTCCCTCCTTCCTTCCTTCCCCTTCCCTCCCTCCCTCCTTCCTTCCTTCCTTCCTTCCCTCCTTCCTCCTCCCTCCCTCCTTCTCTCCCTCCCTCCCTTACTTCTACCCTCTCTCCCTTCCTTCCTTTCTTTTTGCATATTTCAAAGTTTCCCCATCCATTAATTTACTTGATCCTATGATGAAAACCCGGGGGATTGCCCCTGCATTTTCACAATGAGGTAACTGAGGCCCAGAGAGGTAAGATAACTCATCCTGAGTGGGAGCAGGGAAGCCGGGGCTCCTGCCTCCTCTCCCCGGAACGCTGGGCTAGAGGCAGCTGGGTGTCTGGGGTAAGCCATTGGGGTGTTCTGCCAACAGAGGCAATGATTATCATAAACTCATTTCCCAGAGTATCATTCCCCTCCTTTCAGAGATTGGATTTTGGTCATTACTAAGGGCCACGTTCCCCAGCCTTCCATCACCACCTCTAGTTTTGGAAGGCCCTCCTTCTGCTGCAATTTAACCAAGTTATTCACCAACTGCTATGTGCCCAGAATGTATTTATATCAACTGAGCATTAGGAAATTCAGCTGCTCTTGAAGTGTGGGTAACAATCTGATGACCTGCTTGGGGATGGGTACGATCTGGGAACCTGCTCTGGCAGGCCTCATCTTCCCGTGACCCTAAGTGTACAGAACATCACCTGCGGCTCTGAGAGTGGAAGCCTCAGGAGGCAGGGGGATGACACATGTGAGTGTAGTCATTATCTCACTTCAAATCCTCACTAGTTCCCCACAACCTAGCCAGCCTTCTCCTTCCCTCCCTCCCTGTCTGCCTCCTTTCCTCCTTCCTTCTTTCTTTCTTTCCTTCCTTCCTTCCTTTCTTCTTTCCTCCCTTCCTCCCTTCCTCTCTTCCCCTTTTTCTTTCCTTTCCTTTTCCTTTTCTCCCTCCCTTTCATCCATCTTTCCTTCCATCCTTCTTCCTTCCACCATCCATCCATCTGTGCATCAATCCATCCATCTTTTCCTTCCTTCCTCCCTTCTTTTCTTCTTTCCTTCCATTCATCTTTCCACCCTTCCATCCATATATCCTTCCTTCCTTCTTTCCTTCCTTCCTTCCTCCCTCCCTTCCTTCCATTCATCTTAATTCATTCATTACTTCATTAATTTAATGACTGCCTACCATATCCTTCTCTAATTTTCCTATTTTCCAAAGCATTTATCACCATTCAACACACTGAAACAGTTATCTATCTATTGATCAATCTAATTGATCTATCCACCCTCATTACTGTTTATTGCCTTTCTCTCTCTACCACCATTTCCCCCTCCCTGACTAGAATGAAAGACCTACAAGGGCAAGAACCATAGCTTTATTTACTTGTATTCTAAGTGCTGCCCAGTGTGCATTTAAGAAGTGCTTGTTAAGTGAAGTGAATAAATATGGATATAATATAAAACAAGACTCAAATTTATAGAAATTAAGGTAAAACTGGGGATTTCAAATATTCAAAGAAATGCACTGGTCTGACCCCTACAGGCAGTATTTCCTTCCACCTGCCTCTAGTGCTTCTTATGAGGGAAAGTTTGAGAACACCGGCCAATAGGAGGAATTCTTACCTGGCATTCTGGGCTTCTAGCATCTGACCCCTGCCCTCCTCTTGTCACTATCTAATGGGTCTTCCAGTTACTTGTTTTCCACACACATTTTGAGCTATGTTTTCATCCCTTGGAGCATTTGCACTTACTCCCCCTCCCAGTACAAGAATCACTTTTACCTTCTTATCCATTTGGAAAACTTTCTGCACACTATTTGGGACTGGATTCAGATTACACTTCCTTTGGGAAGTGTTCCTAGTGTTTTTTCTTCCTATTATGGGCAAAATTAGACACACCCTCTGCCTCTTGTGATTTCCTCCACTGAAGAACGTTTCAGATGGCGATTTTACTTATTTCTGTCAGTATCCTTCATGGCATGGGAATGAATTATTATAATAATAATTATTTGAAGAATTATTATAATGATAGTGGCTACTGATTATTGGGTACCTATCATTCATTGTTCCAAGTGTTTCAACATTCAATCCTCATAATAACTTTATGAGGTAGGAGCTATTATTTTCCCCATTTATAATTGAGAAAATTGATGCAGAGAGATTATGGTAATTTACCCAAGATTACACCTTAAAAAATGGTGGAACTAGAAATAGAGCCTGGGCAAGCTGATTCTGGAGTCCCTGAGCTGAATGTCTCTGTGACATTGGATAAGACCTGGGACTTGTCCAGGTCCCAGTTTCCCCATCTGTACAACGAGTTGTCAGTATGAGGTAATGTTTAAGGACTCTCTCACTGAGGACACTTATTGGAATCTCCTTTCTCTAGAGGTAATGTCTCCATGCAGCAACCCCTTCCTTGCAGAAATGTGACAGGGACCCCATAAAGTTGGGAGAGGAGGATACCAGCAAGCATTTGTTTCTAGCACAATTTTGGCCTGGGAGGATGGGAGGATATGTGAAAGTATGAACATATCAGAGAGTCTTTCTGGACTGTGCTATATTGTAATGTTTATTACAATAATTCTCAATTCTCCTTTCCTTCCCACCTTTCCCATAACTTCCCTGTGGGAAGAATATACTTTCCCATTGACTTTAGACTTAGCCATGCGACTTGCTTTGGCCAGTAGAATGTAGGTGGAGATAATTGCGTGCTTATTCTAGGACAAGATCTTTGGAGCTGCAGCAAGCTCCTGCCAGTACTGTTGAGTTCCTGTTCTCAGAAGTCTGAAGAAGTCTGAGGAAGTCTGAGACTGGAGGTCCTAGAATAAGGACACATGGAACAGACCTGGTTTCTACTTAAATTAGCCTGGGATTGGCCTGGCCCAACTTAACCTAGCCAAAATCAACTGAACTGTAGATGATCTATAGGCCTATGAATCTGAAACACGTTTGGTATCATGAGTCATGATGGAGATGATGGAGATGTTTGTTACACAGCATTGGTATAATGGAAATCCGACCAATATATAGACTAAGCACCAGACCAGTGTACATGTAGCATCCTTGTTGAATTATATTGTCGTTAGTGATAGAGAGGTCTAATATTAATGTCAACTTAGCAGTGACATCTGGGCAAACAGGTAATATTCAGACTTTCTGAATTCCTTGCTAAGCATAAGCAACATCTTGCAAGGTGGGTGAGGGGTGTTTTGATGGACCAGACACCCACATAACAGCTCTTTGTCCTTTCCGTTACATAGTTAGTAAAGGTTTATTTCTTCTGCTAATCAAATTCACTTCCAAGGAAAGTTCCTGGTCTCAGTCTTCTAGAGGAAAAGGTCTTAAGTGGCAAGGACTGTCCCTCCTGTCAGTTTTGGTATATTTATTCTATAATGAGGATTTCCATGGTTTGATGCATGGAGGACATGGAAGAATCTGGTTTGGATTATTTGAAATATTAAGCAATGAAGAAGACGTCCCAGCAGGGAGGTTGGTGTGTCCTCTTCTTCCAGATTCCCAAGTCTGTCATATGGGTGTGGGCGGTTTAAGTGGCGTGTTGAGGAGGAGATGGAAATGGTGGGAAGGGACTTGAAAGGTTTCTGTAATTTTGGAGCCTACACAATCTTTGCAGAAGTCTCTCTGATTCAGGCTTGGCTTGGGCATTGCCTCCTCCCATGATTCTGCATACACCAATAAAATCGCCTATGATCCTGCCCGCCTGTTTTCTTAGTTCTCATGACCCAAGCCTAGGGTCATGGCTGCAGTGGTGAACAGGTCCTGTGGTCATGACACTGCCACATTGTCTCATGGGATCTCATTTTAGTTTCCTATGGCTGCTGGAATAAATATCCACAAACCCCGGTGGCTGAAAACAACATTCATTAACTCTCCTACAGTCTTGAAGATCAGAGGTCTGAAATCAGCTAGAGGCAAGGTGCAAGCAGAGCTGGTTCCTTCTGGAGGCTCTGAGCGAGAACACATTTCTTTGTCTTGAAAAGCTTCCAGAGGTGCCTGCTTCCCTTGGTTCGTGACCCCTGCCTCCATCAACCCAGGCTCTTGCTTTTATTCTCACATCTCCTAGTACTTACCCTGCTTCTTCTGTCCCCTTGTGATTACATTGGATCCCCCCGGACAATCCAGAAGGATCTTCCCATCTCAAGATCTACAAATCCCTTTTACCATGTAGGGTAATATATTCACCAGTCCCAGAAATTAAGATATGGACATCTTTGGAAGAGGCAAGTCTACCCCAAAGACCCTGCCGGGTAGAGGACACAGGTACTAGTACCTGATTATTTCCATTTTACAAAAGAGGAAACAGAAAGCAGTAGGTTGCTGATCCAAGACCAGAGCCCAGACTTATGACTCCTACTCTTTAAGCTATTTTTAAAAAAGATTTCTTTTATTCATTTGAGAGAGAGAGAGAGAGAAGAAAGGGAGAGAGAGAGCACACATGAGCAGCGGGGAGAAGCAGAGGGAGAAGCAGACTCCCCCCTGAGCAGGGAATTAGATGTGGGCCTCCATCCCAGGACCTGGAGATCATGACCTGAGCTGAGGGCAGATGCTTAACTGTTTGAGCCATCCAGGCACCCCTTTAAAGCTATTATTATTATTATTATTATTATTAATTTCAATAATAGTAACATTCATTAAATGTTTGTGATGTGCACAGCCCTGTGCTAAGCACATTTATATATGCCATGCTCTATTATTATCCCCACGTTACTTGGGGAAGCTTAGGAAATTAGAGAACTTGCCTGAGATCACTGATGCATTAAGTGGTGGAATCAGGATTTGGATCCATGTCCTCTATAATGAAAAATATACAGTGGATGCTGTTTACCAGATCCTCTTTACTGGACCATCCCACCTATCCCAGCTGCTGTGAGGGCTGACATCTAAGAGCATACAGCTGCATTCTTCCCTGGAGAATTACCCTTGGCCTCCAGGAGCCATTTTGCAGGAAATGCCTGGAAGATTGCCCCTCCCCCAGAAGTTTTCTTAGGAAATTGCTGATGGATAATGATGGATAACAAAGCTGACTTGATTCCCTCAGGGTAGGACAACTCTGGGGTGTCTTTCATGCTCCAGAACTCCCCAGGTGATAGAAGCTAGACTTCAGCTGACCCCACTCTTTATTTAGCTTCTTCTCCTACCCCCATCCTACTTCACCCACTCTAAGATTTCTCCTGTGGGCTCTCCTTATTAAAATTACTTCCATGGGAATTACGGTCTCAGGCTCTACCTGCAGGGAACCTCACCTAGGACACGGTCTCTGTTAGGAGTAGGACAAGGAAGCAGAACCAGTAAGACTGCTCAAAGGGTGACGGATTGATTATAGGAATTTGACCTCATGCAGTTATGGGGACTAGTTTAACAGTTTGTGTAGGGTTGTTGCCTCTGCGTCCAGTGCTTATCCTGAAGACAGCCAGGGAGGCTGTTTGGAAAAAAAGGCAGGTATGCAGTAGGGCAAATAATGACGTCTGTAAGAACCCACAGCGATGCGGTGGAACTCATGCAGGTCTCTCCATCTCCAAGCTCCTGACCTGAAGATAAGCTGAAATTCTTCACCCCAGAGTTGCACAGCACCCTGCCTAGGACCTGGAGATGCTGGAGGGGGAGATGTGCCAAGAGCTGGGGGTTGCCGTGGGCCCTGTTGCTACTCCACCCCTACAAGGGGAGCCATGGGCTGATCCTACACTGACTCACTGGCAAGCCTGGCTGCTGCCTCACTTTACTTCTGCCTTCTGATCCCAGTCCCAAGCATATTGCTCTACTGCCAACCAAACTCAGAGCCAGAAGGGGAAAGGGATTCTGGGAAATGTAGTTCTAGCTTTTTTAAACTGACCCAGTATAATCATTGGTTACCCATGCCAGCCTGCCACATGTACACACCTCTTTAACCATATTGAACTTCCAAATTAAGATCATAGTGGACATGAAAAGTACAGCATAGGGATGATAGTCAGCAGTACTGTAATAACTTTGTGCAGTGACTATACTTATCATGATGAGTACTGTGATTGTCATATCACTATGTGGTACACCTGAAAAGAATATAACACTGTAGGTCAATTATACTTCAACAGAAAAAAGAAAATATCAGAGCAAAATCATGCTTCTTTCTAATGCAAGAGAGCTATCCCTGGTATAACTAAAAACACACTAACCTTTTCCCCCCAAAAAGGTACAAAGTTCTTTTATCTTTGGGTGAATACCTTTTTTAGGTGGATCACAATCTGTAGGCAGTGTATCATTTAAATACCGAGTGATCAGTTAGCAACCATTAACAAATCTAATGTGAGGTGGTAGGAGAATAGGGCAGGGGAGGGGGGAGAATTAATTAGCATCCACACAAATACTGTCATACAGAATAAAGAAGAAAAACTCCTATCCATTATCTTCCTCCTTTCTTGGACTGGTCAGTATGTGATTGTAACTGGATTTCTGGTATTTATAATTTCCTTTTTCCACTACTCATTTCATATTCCACTTGCCCTCAGCAATAAGATTGGCCTTCTTTGGTTTCTTGTCTGATGGGTAACTCAGCTTTCATTCCTTAAGGGTCTGGACCATTAGCTATCCTACCTGTTATGGGTGGTTGTATTTGTTTGTTTGTTTTTATTTTAATTCCAGTATAGTTAACATACAGTGTTATATTAGTTTCAGGTGTGCAATATAGTGATTCAACTTTAAAAAAAAGATTTTATTTATTTATTTGACAGAGAAAAACACAGCTGGAGAGGGAACACAAGCAGGGGGAGTGAAAGAAGGAGAAGCAGGCTTCCTGCCGAGCAGGGAGCCTGATGTGGGGCTCGATCCAGGGACTCTGGGATCATGACCTGGGCAGCCACTTAACAACTGAGCCACCCAGACACCCTGTGATTCAACTTTTTAAAAAAATTTTGAAGGGTGGTTGTGTTTTTTAATTGCCTATATCACCGGACATGGGAATACTTAGAGGTGCCTCAGGTGGTCTCTTGAATTCGGGGAATCTTCCTGTTTATCTTCACTGGACAGCAGCAGCCCATTTCTCCTGATAATCAGAATCAATCACTCTAGCCAGTACGGAGACCCACTTCTATGCCCATTGATTCATTGGCATAGAGAGCTCAAAGTAGCCAGATAGCAATCTCAACCCCAATTTCATGGGGCCATTGTTATGCCTCACGGTAGAAGCATTCCTCTTTTGGGAACTAAGATCTCTGGACCAACACACCTAAAGTCATGGGGACAGAAAACAAAAGTTTTGCTAGTGAATTATATAAGATAATAGTAATAATAATAGTGAGAGGAGCCATACCCATTTCTACCCCAGTTCCTGGGCCTGGGAATCTTGACCATGAGATGAATACCACTGTGTATTTGTTGCTGATTTTAGAGCCTGGATTGCTTTCTGGAGGATATTACACTGGCCTTGCCAGGTGTTGCCATAATGCTGGTACCATAACCAAGCCGTCAAATGGCCATTCCACCATTTCGTCAGACAAGCTGCTTCAGGGTGGTAAAGATTATGGTAAGACTAGTGAGTTAGTGACTAGTGAACATGGGCCATATTGGGTGCCATATTGGAGGTGCAGCGCTGGCCTCTGGTTGGTGGTCAGGTACTTAGCATGACCGTAGCTAGCTCAGCCTTGATGAGCAGAAGTCCAGTTTGCTGTATCCTTGCATCACCTCTATCCTTTCGTCCATGGACATTTTGTTCACAAGCCCACAGGTAAGGATGGAGAGGTCTTGGGAAAGAAATTTGGCTGAAATCCACAAAATGGATCACTTTGCCTACCCACTGATTAGAATCCCCCTCCACTGAAGTGACTCTCTGATGCATGTTTACACACAGATCTGTTCATCCAGTCTGCCCATTCAGCAAGTTCTAACCATACACTTCTCCCCAAGACCTCATTTCACCAATTTTCCAGTTACGTTTCTTCCAAGTGCCTGACAATTGAGGCAGCCCATTAGCCACAGCCCATACATTAGTGTAGATTCATACCTATGGCCATCTCTCCTTGTTGGCTAAGTAAGTGAAGTCCTGCCACCGCTAGGATTTCCTGACCTCTGACTCCAAGGGTAGGACTGGGGTGCTGCACCTTCCCCTTCTGGGTTGTGCCAGCATATGGTACAGAACCTCCCATAAACCAGAACCTTTTTTTTCTTCTCTGGTCAACTTGTCAGCAAATTCCACATGAGGCCATAGGTGTGGATTGAGAGACAGGAAGTAACATAGCATGAGAAGGAGAGAGGGGCATTTGAAGTATTTTCTCAGGAGACTTACTCGAGTCTTCTTGAGCTGCTCCAGCTGACCTATGTGCCACTTCCATTCAATGATGAAATTGCCACTGCGAATGCCCAATTTTATGGTTTGGTTGCTCAGACAACACTCGGTTCATTGATGAGCAGCTCAGAAGGCATGTTAACTTGAGGCCTGCGATCAAGGTTTCAGTGCCTAGTAAGGTCCAATGGAAATCCAGAAGCCACTTCTCAGAAAGGGAATAATTATCTCTGGAGAGTAGCATAGCTTTTCTCTGAAATCTTAAGGGCCTTTGCTATTATTCGTCAATGGGGCCTGCCTAGGTCTGGTAGCGTATCCCTATCTGCCAGAGGCCCTTCAAGCAACGTCAGCTCTCCTGGGTCACACAGACCAACTGGCAGAGCAGCTCACAAGGCAGCCTGCACCTGCCGGGGTGGATGAAGAATTCTTGCGTGATAAATCTATTTCAACATTCCAATATCCTTAAGCCTTTGGATACTCCCCTCTACCATCTACCAGGGAAATGCTGGCATGAGAGCTTCGTTCAGTGTGGGCCACCTTTGCGAACAAACTTTTAGTTCATCAACCAAACAAGCAGAGCCAGTCCCAGCTGCTCAAGCTAACACACTGAATCCAGAATCTCTGCTTACTGCACCCACATCAATGAATTTGGCCTAGTCTGACACTCTCTTTTTTTTCCACTCTGACCCAATATCCTTAAGGCTTTTTCTGAGAACTACAGAGAAGAAGATGCCGGGAAATGTCATTCTGGCTGAACTGAGTTGACACTGTGCAAAACACAGCAGACTGCATGCCTTACTTTACCTTGTGGCCTCTTTCAGCTTCCAAATAAAAATACTGTATTTCCCTGGAAGTGGGGTGTGTGTCTTCTTAGAACTACAAGGGCAAGTGCAAGAGTATTCCCCAGATTGAGACCCAAGGTCACACTCAGAGTCACACTCATCCTCTAAAGGGTATCTCCCTCTCTGTATAGTAATAATAACCATCCATCTCCAGCCTGCCCTTAACTCACATCATTTCACCTAATTATGATGACGTTAGGGTGAACCACTAAACCCATTTTAGAGATGGAGAGACTGATCCTGGGGGTGGGACTGGGCAGTAAATTTGTGTCACTGGCAAGGGATGGAAACAGAAATCAGAATGAGTTTCCAGCTTCTGTATCTAAAGCTAACTGTGGGGGAATTTCCTTCCCCATGCTCTTCCCTGCTGGAGTTAATATCCATACCAGGTTATGGGGGATGGACTGGTTATGGAACCCCAGAACCATAGACTGTTCTTGGTGGATGGAGTCCTAAAGAAAACTTTAGAGTTAAGGAAATCAGAGCCCAGGAGGGGAGGCAATTTGTCCAAGGCAACCCAATGGGTCATTAACAGGACTCAAGCCAGAAGGGCATGGCCTGAGCTACCCCTAGGGGGGTGGGAATTAAGTAGTTAAATGAGCTCGCCATTCCAAACCTGCCTGAGGTTCCACATCAGGGATCCACATCAGCCTTGGACAAAAATGCCTGTTCAGGAGTCTCACAGGCTGTCATACCCTCTGGTCCTAGAAGGTAGGTAGAAGCCAGAGATTGCCTCTAATCAAGCCATGTCAACTGCCCGCCTCATTGTCCCAATCAATGTCTGCAGAGAGTCCCTTTTGCTGGTCACCAGATGCAGCTTGGATTTCTTCTACTTCACTCTGTGCAAAGAGAGTGAGGAGTCTCTCTTCCTGGTTTGTCTGTTCTAAGAGCAGGGCAAGGGGTCCCATGGAGGCAAAGGACCTATTCCTTTAGGACTAGCCCATTTTCTGTGCTCAAATAAAAACACACAAGCAATATTGTCTTATTTTGGGCCTATCCTGGCAAAAGCTAGTGTGGAAACTCCTGTTTGGGTGCTGGCATCTGATGTTCAATGGATTCTCTAGGGCATCTAGCACAAGTGTCATTTCCTTGACATGTGGCACCTCAGCTCTTTCTCTGCACACAGAGCCTGAGGAAACACTAGGCACTGGACAAGGAGGGCTTGGGCTGGATTCACATAGCCATTCAACAAATGTCATTGAGTGTCCTCTGTGGGCTGGCACTGCTGGACGGGTTGGAGTGCGTGAGTGGTATAGCAGACAATATCTTGCTCTGTGGAATCATATTCTAGTGCAAAATTTAATAAAAACAACAAATAACTAAATTCTGTAGTGTGGCCAAGGTAATCTGATATGAGAGAGAGAAAAGCAGAGCAAGGTAAGGGGAAGGCAAGAGTGAGGGGCAAGAGGGTGAGTTGCAGAGTTAAAACGAGAGGTAAGGAAGAGTCTCACTGGGAAGGTGGGATTTGAGTAAAGACTTGTAGGAGGTAAGGGAGGCTTCCTGTGGATGTCTGGGGAGGAACCTACCAAGCACTGGAAACAGCCAGTGCAAAGGCCCTGGGGCAGAAGAATGCTGATGTGTTCAGGAATGGTGAGGAGGCAGCAGTGGCTGAGCAGAGAGGAGTGGGGGAGATGTCGGAGAGAAGACACAAGGGCCAGGGACAGATACTGCTGCCACCTGAACTGTGGGGAATGAGGACCAGGCTTTTATTCTCACTGCAGGGTGTCCATGCAGCAGAGGAGCAACCTAATGACTAAACATCCAGTGTGGTAACCTGTGTTTCAGAAGTGTGTCTCGGGGTGCTGCATGGAGAATAGAGAGCAGGGGGTGGTTTGGGAGGGGCTGTTGCAGTAACTAGGTAGGTGAGAGGTGACAGGGACTCAGACCCGGATTGCTGCAGGTGGGTGATGAGTAGCCTTCAGAGTTGGGAATATACTGTATTTTATTTCCATTTATTTAGTTTTAAAGGTTTTATGTATTTATTGGACAGGAGTAAGCATAAGCTGGGGAAAGTGCTGAGGGAGAGGGAGAAGCAGGTTTTCCATTGAGCAGGGAGCCCGACGTGGGGCTCAATCCCAGGACCCCAATATCACCCAGGCACCCCAAAGAGTTGGGAAGATATTTTAAAAGGGGGACCTATAGAGTGTGCTGATGGGTTAGATGTGGGCTGTGGGAGAAAGAGCTGATGCCCAGCTTCTGAGCAACTGGATGAATGGATATAAAGCAGAGCTCTCTGACAGGCTCTGTCACTTCCTGGCCAGGGTACCTTGGGCAAGTGACTTAGTTAACATCTCTGTGCCTCAGTTTCCCCCACCGTAAATTCAAAAGAATGATAATCCCAACTTCCCCAGGTGACTATGACACCCGATCTGGTACACAGTTGGTGCACAGTAAGTGTCAGCTCTCATGATCACTATTGTTGCTGCTACCTAGGGTACACTCTAGACCAGGGAGGCTGCAGCCTGAGCCGCTGCTTTCATAAATGAAGGACCCCTGGGACACAGATGGCCACCCTGTTCGTGTACAGATTGTGTGTGGTTACTTTCCCGCTGTTGGTCCAGCTGGGTCTTCACAATAGACGCCACGTGATTACAAAACCGAAAATGTTTACAGCCGGCTTTTTACAGGAAGTCTGCAGCCTGCCTGGACTGAATCAGCTCTTTGTCAGAGCATGTTTCAGGGAAGATTTCTTGCACTCTCTGAGCTGCTGGGACAGGGGTGCTGTGCCACGGATGACCTTGCCCCCCTATCCGTGCTGCACTGAGGCCGTCCACCCCCGCCCCACCCAGGCCTGTGGCTCCCCTCTGGAGAGGTGCTGGGTCCACATAGCCTTCCTTCCCAAGCACAGTGCTACAGAATCATAGGCTGAGTGGAGAGATGAGTGGCTGGTGGGGTCCGTGGCCCTGGGGTCTGCCCTGGATCTGCCAGCACCTGAGGCCACTGACCCACCCAGTCCTCCCTCCCTCTCACCCTCCCGGGCTCTGCAGGGCCTCTCCAGGCAAAGCCTGCCCATCAGCTACGACCTGAGAGAAGGCAGACCAGCTGGGGAGGCAGCCAGCCAGGGCATGATGTGGCTCTGCGTCTCACCGGCCGTCCGTGCCCTGAGCCAAGCCACCTAGCCTCTTGGAGTCTGGGCTCTCACCTGCAAAAGAGGGACGTCTTCTGTGTTTGGCCAGGAGCAGAAACTCTTTTCCCCAGGAGCCTTGGCTGCCTTGTCTACATCCTAATATCAGGACCCAATTGCGGTGCTTGGCATGTGACAGGTGCTCGGAAAACATTTGTTGAGTGAACAAAGGAGTGCAAAGCCTGTGCGGGCTGGATGCCGGATCACCAAGGCTGTTTTGTGATCTAACTTTGCTACGAGACTGTAGGATTCTCTGGAGCGCTGTGTCAGGGGCTGCGGTGAGGTCCGGGCCGGGATGGGGTTTTAGAGGCTGCAGGAGGATGGAGAAAGACGATGCAGCTGCAGAGGCTGCCGACAGGTCTGGGTTCCCTGGGGAAGGGGGCAGAGGGGGGAAGGCCGTGGGTAGCTCTAGCACACACAGAGACAGGTGATAGATGAGAAGACAGACGGAAAGATAGATTGACAGATAAATAAATACAAGACCGGAGGAGAGGTAGACATGCAGGTTGTCAGGCAGGCAGATAAATAGGTAGGTAAGTGACGGCTGGCGTCTTCTTCAGCCAGCCCTCCTCCTCCCTCTGTCACACGCTTCTGGTGAGATAGCCAGCCCACTGCTGACTCAGGGCCTGAGGGCCAGGACCTCAGGGGACATTCTGGGGACAGCAGTGTCCTACCAACCCAGCTCCCTGTCTGGGCAGATGTCGGGACAAAGGGAGGCCCGGGGGCAGGTGTGTGGCCAGAGAGAGCCCGGCTGCAGGGGGGAGTCTTGGTCCCTGGCCGCGTGACCTGGAGCGGTGTCCTCTTCTGCCCCAGAGCCTGAGGCCCTGCTGAGAGGCGGTGGCAGCGTCTCTGAGAGGTGCCCAAGCTGGGAGTGGGATGATGGCTCCCAGGTCCCCACCTGATGCCCAGCGGCGGGAGCCATGCAATGCTTGGCTGTTGGCATACGCTTGCCCACATGTGGGTCCCCCCAGCCGGTGCCACGCAAGCAAAGGGTGGGGTGCACGTCACAGGACTCGGCTCTTCGGCTGGACTGCCTGCCTCGAGGGGGGTGCCCATGTAGGGACTTCCTGATCCCTGTCTTCACAGCTATGCCGGCTGGGCCTCAGTGCCAGGAGCCACATCCCTGCCCCCGAATCTCACAATTACCCTGCAAAACCATCTTAATGTCAATAGACCAAATCGGCTCTCTAATTTGCAGAACCAGTGCAATATGCAGTCGTCCTTGTTCAAACATTACTAATTTCAAGATGGCTGGGCAGTAAACCAGGCCCTGCGTGTCTGCATGGAGGAGGTCGGGGGGGCATGTCTGCAAAGCCAGCTCCTTCGGCGGCTGGCCCTCGGCCTCCTCACTCATGTGGTGGAAGGACAGCGGCTCCTGAGCTGCTCAGTCCTCATTCTGTACCTCGATTCCACTGGTTCTTAGTGTTGTGACTCTGGACAGTTCCCTTGGTCCCTCTGGGCCTCGGTTTCCTTATGTTAAAATGGGAGTAAGGGTAGCATCAGTGCCCATGCTGGTTGAGTCAGGTAAATGGAAGAATATGCCTCAGGTGTTGGGCGCTGTGCTTGGTAAATATCAGCCATCATCATCATCCTAGAGAACAAGTTATGGAGCTAGTAGGTAACCAAGTCCAGAGCAGGGACTGGGCAGTCGTCACCAGTCCCCACTACAGCCCAGGGTCAGATCACCACAGCTGGCCTTTCCCAGGCCCTGGGGCCCAAGGGGCAGATGGAGTTTGCCTTTCCCCTTACAGGAGCTCATGGCATGTCTCTTGAGGACCAATATTTCACCTGCTGCCACTGGCTATGAGCCCCTGCTTCCTCCTCTCCTCGGGTCTCCCCGAGCCTGTTCCTGACGTCCCCCTCTGCTCTTTCCCCCACTAAGATGCCCTTGATGTTCACTTGTACCGATCTCACCTGAGTCCCCAGAGACAGGGTTTAGTCACCAGGCCAGTGTCTTGGGCTGCTGTGGGTTCTGAGCTCTCCTCTCAGATACGTGTGTTCCTCCCCTTGTGTTGGCACATGAGGGTAGTTAAGAGAAAATGACCCTTGATGTCATGCTTATCATAGTCCTGGTTTTTAGTTTTAACCTAATGAATTGCAGGCATCACTGCCTCATCCTGCCATCTCTTCTGGAAGACATGGACGCTCTGGAGATGATAAGGTGTCATCTTCTGAGCATCCCAAATAAGTTGGTGGACAGACCTCCTGGTAGAGGTCCAGATGACATCCTGGCTGGAGATGGGCTTATGAGGGTCCGAGCTCTTGGGATGCTTGCAACAGATGCCGCTGGTGATGTGGTCAGCATGCAAAGATTCTCTATTCTCATGGGCTTGAAGAAACATTTCCCCTCAAGATATGAGGCTTTAAACTCTCTAATTCAGGACCTTGAGGAAGACCCTGGTAGGTCAGTTCTGGACAGTTCAAGAAGACTTTGGGTTGCTGCTGACATTTCTGTGGTACCACTGAAACCCAGTTGGAGACACAGCTTTCCAGAACATCTCTGCTATTTTGTTCCCCTGCAGCAGAGCTGATGGCAGCCTCCCTCCCTTAAAAAGCCCTCTCTGGCCTCAGTGAGGGGACGGTGCAGGAGAGTTAATATTGGTCAAGCTTCTACAGTGCCTGTGCTAGGAACTCTTGCCCTAGAGCAGTGGCTAGGAGTCACGTCAGGAGCCAACTCGCTTAGGATTGAATGCTGGCTCTGCTCTGGCTAGCTGTGTTCCCTTGAGCAAGTCAATTAACCTATCTGTGTATACTTCAAGGAGCTATTGTGGGAATTAAATAAAGCATATATGTATAGTGTCCTAACTGGCCCCAGCCTATTGTAAGAGCATGCAAGTACTAGCTGCTATGTGTTCTCTTTTGGACTTCCCCCAAACCTGCTAAAGTGGGTCCTATTAGGACACCAATTTTATAGACGAAGAGAGTAAGTCTCCACAAAGTGCATGACTGGCCCCAAGCCATTCAGCCAGGATGGGCCAGGGGTCAGTATATGCCTGGCCTGTTTAGTGCCCCGCCTGAGCCTTCTGGGCCACCTCCATGTGCAGGTGGGCCCTGCCCAAGCAAGCATGGAAGGAAGGAGGAAGCAAAAGCTGTTCTGAACCACCCCTTCCAAGTAGGTCCCCAAAGTCCTCGTCAGAGGCAGTCTAGGGACACCTCCCAAACTCATGTTGACAGTCCTGTCCCTTGGTCTCCTGCCAGACCAGCTGGGAAAGGGATCAGCCCTCCTCTTTGACTCCCAGACTGTCAGATCCACTCCAGTTCAGATGAAGGGAGCAGCTGGCAGAGGGCTGCCCTGTCCATCACTTAGAGAAGTGTCTTCTCTGCTTCTCTGACAGGCTGCCCACCATTTCCAGGCTTGAGGGCCAGGGTGATTGGTACCTGAGTATGGATGGCAGGGTCCAAGAGGAGGGTTATTGTCAGGTAAGTGGCCAGCCCAGGGACCCTCAGACAAGCTTTCTGCCTTGACAGCCAGGTCTGCTCAGATGACCCAGCCTGGCTGTCCCAGTTCCGGGATCCATTAGAGAATCCTTCAGAATGGGATGGCAGATAATAGAATAGATGTAATGTTGGTGCTTCTTAATGCTTCTGTGTTTGGGTGAGGAAAGTAAAGCAGGCCTGTTGAGCTAAATTCCCTTCAGGTTACTAGGAATCGCAGCCACTGAGTCCCAGAGCCTTAGAGCTAGGAGAGCAAATTAGGCATTTTTTGGTACCATTGTTTCATTTTCCAGATGGCTAAACTGAGGTTTGGCTTACCTACTTGAGGTCATTTGCTCAACGCCATATAGTGAACCTTACGTGACCGAGCTGGGCCTAGAGCCTATATTCTAGAGTCGCAGACAAATGTGCCTGCAGAGAGCTTTCCATTTCTGCCAGACTCAGGTTTCTGCGGAGCCAGCCTCCCCTGACCCCACCCCCACCCCCACTATGCTGATAACACTAGCTGACATTTATTGAGCATTTAGTATATGCCAGCCACTCCTCCAATTGCTTTATAAGCACTAACTTATTTTACCTCACCTTTCAGAGAGCGGTTAATAACATCCTCGCTTCACACATGGGGAATGAAGTCACAGAGAGTAATTTGTCCCCAAGTCCTTCTTTCAGAAAATAACAGTCAGGCCTTGAATCCAGATCACTGGGCTCTAGAGTCCAGTGTCTTGAAAATACAGGAAAACACAGCATCAAGGGAGCTAGAGTCCCTTGATGTCAAGTAGTCTTATGGTCTGTCTCTTTTGTGTGCCACTGAATACCTTTCATAAAAATTCTCTTTACCGCATCTTCACTGGAGGGCCCCAGGGCCAGCAACAAACTGGATTTGAAGTGGCTTCATGAAACAATACATAGGAAAATTGTGCCAGTCTGTGGGAAATCTTATAGCTGAAGGGGAAAGATCAGAGCAAGGAGGCATGGAGAGGACTCTTGTCTGGTGCGTGGCCTGGAACAGGATCAAGAAAAGTGAATTCTAATACCCAGGTGGCCCCTTCTTGGTATGTCAACTTCATCTCTCCCAACCCTTCCCTGGGTCTCAGAAACCTGTCTGTAAAGGAGAAAGTCTGTCTGAGAAATGTGTTCTCTGAAGACTTTCCAGCTCTGACATTTGAGGATTTGATGAGTGGCACCTGGTAACCCTCTATTTTCCCACAGGTTTGCTTCAGAATGGCTCCCTAAAACATCCCTGCCCTCTCTACAAGCTTCTGTTGCCCAGTGAGGTTTTCCCTGAAACTGGACAATTCCTGTTGTTGGGAAAATCTTCCTCAGGTATAACTGAAGAGCCTCTTCCCCTATTTGATCTATCTTCCTTCTTCAAGGAGCCTTTTTGTCTTTTTCTTAATGGCAGACTAACTCAGAACATGATCCCAGGCTCAAACTTGCCATTCATGGGTCAGGGAATGTCCAGGCCCATTAGAGATGCCACTGGTGGTTTCATGATGCTGTTGCTGAACAAACAAACCATGGATGGGAAAGAATGTGCTACCTCGGCCATGCCTATCTGAGCCTTCAGGTGAGGAGGAGACTCTCCGTTCCCTCAAGTGAGGCAGAGACTGTGTGAGGCAGGACAGAAGGCTCAACTGAGGCCATATGCTACAGGGTGAGCCCCTCAGCTCAACTCTCCCCATGGCCTGGGTGAGATGGTCTACTCCTTCAGGGGGACGGATGACAGGATCACCTGATGTTCCTCTGCAGGCCAACACCTAAATGCAGCCTGTCTCCCAGGCTATTTGCACACTCACCCAATCCACTCACCATTCTTTTATTCATTCTCTCAATAATTTGGCATTTGCTGAGCCCCTGTGGAGTGTTACACTCCAGGATGGTGCCTGGCCTCCCAGGATATTGTGTATTGGTTAAAACAACAACAACAACAACAACAACAACAACAACAACAACAGCAGCAGCATGAAGCCTGGACTCAGATGGACCTGCATTTAAGCCCTGGCTCTTGCAGTAATAAGATGGAAGATTTGGGGTAGATGCTTTGCTCTTCCAATCTTCTGTATCCTTACCTATAAAACAGGCATAATATTATCGACCTTCTACAGTGAGGACTTTATCTATCTGTTGCCTAGCATTGTGTTAAGTAAATGTTAGTTTCTACCCCTCTCTCCACCCCTGCTTTTACTCTCCTATGTCATGACTTTGACAATATGTCTCCCACTTCCTGTACCAGACTGGAAGACTCTTTGTGAGCTGTCTTCTACTACACTCCACTCCCTGCCCCAGAGCAGGATCTGAGTTTTCCTTTAGGACCAAGAGCTCCCTGAAAGGGACTTCTTCCCTACCTTTCAGCTGAGTGCTCCAGGAATTCCGAATTGTCTAAGCAAGCCCCCAGTAATAAAAATGACGGGAGCTGACCATGGTGCTGACTTGCTCTCTCCATTCTCACGGAAGAGAAAGAGAATTGTATTCCACAGATGTCTTCTCACCCCTGGGTCGATCTTCTGGATCCTCCCACCACTGAAGTGTTTCCAAGTGTGAAAGGCTCCATCATACTCAGCTTGTATGAACAGGCCTAGAAATATTCTAGAGTGGTGAATAGCTCAGTGTGACCAAGCAAACCAAAGGTGCCAACTCATCCTGCCCCCATTCCTATGATGGTGGAAGAGGGTGGGGGATGATGTGAGTGAGAAGTTTTAAAATGCATAAAAAGCACAGCAGTAAGGCAATCTCCTACATGTCTCCCTGCTGTCTTCCAGCCTACCCTGTATGCTGCAGCCAGATTCATCTTCTGGAAGCCTTGCTGTTATCTGAGAATCACAGAACACTAAGAAGTAGAAGACTCTGAATCTGGGCTAGCCTTCCTCACTTGCCTCACCAGTAGAATGCTGTGGAAGTGACATTCTGGGTCTTTTAGTGCCAAGTTAGAAAAAGCTTTGTAACTTTTAGTTGGATGTATAGAGCATTTAGTTAGGAGAAGCCAGCTACCATGTAAAAATTCTTCCTACTCTGAGACCACTGAGCTGTGAGGAAGGTCAGCTTGGTACCTGGTGGGAGGAGAGAGTTGCCTGGCCAGCCCTTGGCTAAGGTGCCATCCCAGGTGAGGTGCCAGACATGTGACTGAAGAAGCATCATGGACATACAGCAGCCATGTGATGGCAACTTCATGACAGACCCAGGTGAGGGCTGTCAGGGGAGCCCTGTCAACCCACAGAACTTGGGGAGATAATGATAAATTTGTATTTTAATCCACCAAGTTGTGGGTATGGTTTGTTACAGAATAGCAAGTAGTGGAAACAGTGGGCACCTACAAACCATTGGGTCCTCCTGTTATACATGCATAGAGTATTACAGTGACTATTTATATTGGAAGGGAGGGGAGGGGAGCTCTTCAAGCCACACTCTTGCATCCCTCTCATATGGCTGTACAGTTGTTAGGAAGTAGTCACCCAGCCATACTGTATTATCCCGCTCCTTTTGCAACTTGGTAGGTCAGGTGACTGAGCTCTGATCAGCAGATTAGGGGTGAAAGTGATTAACACCACACCATCATATCAAAAGATAAGAAAGGGCTACAGAAAAGCCCTCTGTGTGGGGGTACCTGGATAGCTCAGTTGGTTAAGCATCTGACTCTTGATTTTGGCTCAGATCATGATCTCAGGATCATGAGATCAAGCCCCATGTTCAGCTCTGTGCTCAGCACAGGCCCTGCTTGTTCTTCTTTCTTTGCTCTTTCCCTAACCCCTCTGTCTCTAAAATAAATAAATAAAATATTTTTAAAAATGTCCTGTGTGGTCTTCCATACTTTCTGCCTCCCTCGGCCTGTCAGTTGGGTGTGAATTTGAGAGCCATAAGTTGAACATGAAAATGTTTCCATCTGTCTGGGCTGCTGGGGTGATCTCTCTCACCCACAGATTGATTTGTGTGCAGAAGATAAATAAACTTTTCATTTAAGCTACTGAGATGTGAGGGGGTGTGGTCATTCCACTGCATATTACTTAACACCATAATTGTAAATTATGTGTTCTCACCATTTAGACTATAAACATCATAAGGGCAGATGAAACATCCAACTTGCTCTCCCTTGTATTCCCAGCCCTAACCTGATGCCTAGAAGATGGAGGACATGTGATAAATACCCAGTGAGTGAATGAGCACATGAATGAGTTATTTATTTTTCGGTGGGGTTATTTGGATCACATTTGACCCTTAGGGTAAACTTTGATGACTTGGTTGTCATGTTCACTCAAGTGGCAGTTACAGACTGTCTGTGTGTGGCCCCCACAAATGCATATGTTGAAGTCCTACATATGCAATGCGTTGGTATTACAAGGTGGGGTCTGTGGGAGGTCATTAGGATGAGATGAGGGTGGAGCCCCCAGGAATGGGATTAGAGACCGTCTAAGAGTCAAGAGAGAGCTTGTTTCTTCTCTGCTCTTCTCCATGTGAGGACACAATGAGGAGTCATCAGTCTGCAACATCAGGACTTACCAGAATCCAACCATTGCTGACACCTTGATGGTGAATTTCTAGTCTCCAGAACTGTCAGAAATTAATTTCTGTTGTTTACAAGCCAGCCAGCCTATGGCACTTTGTGATAACAGCCAGCCAGACTAAGACAGTGGTTAACCTGACATGCAAAAACCCCTCTCCTCCAAAAGCCTCCCTAGAGAGACAGGGACCGCGGAGTCCAGCTTCCAATTCCTCCTTTTGCTTTGGCCTGATTTTAATGACTGATGTTTTTTTAGGTCTTTTTTTTTTTTTTAAGGTAGTAGAGGGTTAGGCGGGTGGCAGCTTCATTCTACTCAGAAGCTAAAAGGCTCGTTGATTTTTCTGATATCCTTTGAATGTGCCCCTTCTCCACAGACAGCTCCTCGCAGCTGTTAGGACTTCACATTCCTCGTGCATTGAGGGGGGCAGAGAAAAGATATGAAAGGCTTTTCAGCTGACACAAAAGAGGGGAAAAAAGTGGAATAAAAACGACAATGTGGTTAATACATAAAACGGTGAAATTTCTGGCACTCACTGTATCATTAATCTGTCTAAAGTGGCTTTGATCTCTTCTGCTTTAATTAACTTGTAATTATAACATGATGATTTTTGCAGCGGGCAGAATCTGGGAGCTGGGCCCTGAAAGGGACTTCAGCCTCCGAGTGGCATCATAAAGCAGGGTTTGCAGTATCTGCCTTTCAGAGACGTGCTTCCCACATCTGTGCTCACACATGCATGTGTACACACACACACACACACACACACACACACACACACACGGGGGTGCGTGTGCGCCCCAGGCTTCCCCATCACACATTGCCATGGGATAGTAGCTGTCTGTTCATAACAGCTTCCCAGACCTAATGTCTGAGTTGAGGGTTATCTGGGCAGGGTCTTTTCAGGGCAAAGCTGGTGGGGGAGCAGGGCATGCCATTTTTGAACATGTCTCATGACAACCCTGGCAGGTGGGTATTATTAGTTCCATTTTCTGGATGAGGACACTGAGGCTCAGAGAGTTTAATTCACCTGCCTGAGGTCAGCTAGTTAGAAGCGGGGGAGACTGAGATGTTGGCCTCAACCCTTTACTCCATCTTTGCCATGGACTCACTGTGAAGGGACTTGACTTTAGGTTTGGCCATGAAATTTGTTTTGCATGTTGGTGAAAATGAACAAATGTGCCCAGTCTCAACTTCAGGTCCCAGAAGAACCCAAGAGGCAGACCTGAGTCACCCCAATGGCAGTCGGCCTGGATCAGTCAACACCCAGCAGACCTACAAGTGCATGAGTATAGTAAATATTTCTCTGTGTAAGTCCTGGATTTGAGGGCAACAAGACGTAACCAATATATTGGTGAGATTGGGATTTAAACTCAGCCCCAAAGGTCTATCTCTCTCTAAGACCCACATGCATTTCTCATTGCCCTGTGGTCTCAGAGCTGGGGGCCACTGAGGCTGTCAGCCCAGTGATTCTCAGACTGGTGAGAGTGGGGGAGGGACACCAGAGTGGGAGAGGGACATCGGAGTTCTGTCCCTGTGACCCCTATACCACTCTGAGCTCGCCCACTTCCATCTGTCTTATATTGGTCTGTTCTGTGATATAGCATTCAAAGAATATGTTCTGCTGCTTAGACTATGTTTGAAAACCACATACTGACTCCAATCTGCTCATTTTACAAATGAGGAGACAGAGACTCAGAGAAGGACAGTGGCTTGGCTGTGACCACAACTGGTCAGGGGCAGAGCCAGGATTATAGCTCACCCTTTCCATGTCCCTTAGTCAGAAAATCATACCACAGAATATTTCAGGAATCTCTGAGACAGAAGGATCCATAAGGGATACTGATGAGGTGTTGGGCAGCAAAAAGAGGCTCAGAGAAGGGATGTTCTTGGATGTACTGGCCTCCATCTCCCACTGCTCCAGCTGACTCTTATTCTCCCCCAGACCCTCCATAAAACCTCCCCAGCTCATGGAGGTCAGGGTCCCTGGTGTTACAGCTTACGGGGTTCCAGACCTGTTGCCCTTCTAATTATTTCATGCAAGAGGTAGCCTCCTTGCCCCAATCTGACTGTAAAGACCTTAAGGACAGGACCCCCAAGTGTTGGGGACCGAGGTATGGCTCAAGAAGGCCGACACAATCAGGCCTGACCCTTGCACCTACATAGCAGGATGCGGTCACCACAGAGCTTCAGGGAGCCCAACGGCACACATAAAGGAGCACACCAATCAGTAGCCTGAGCACGCGCCTATCATGCCTGGCCCCACCAATCATGTACAAGAGCACGCCTGAAAGCAACCTATCGGGCGCACTTCCCCTATCCCTTGCCTATATAACCCCTTCGTGTTTTAATAAACTTTGCAGCTTGATCAGAATCCCTGTCTTGCTGCCATTCTTTCGCGCCTCC